>CM026086.1:5492500-5725000 GCA_014839685.1 Anableps anableps
TGTTAAAGGCTGCAAGTTTAGCACTGCAGAGAAGGTTAGCAACCATCTCCAAAGTTTCTCACGTTCAAAATGCAGGAGTACACGCTTCTCTGACATCTTTACATGGCTATTAATGTGTGATTTTTGTTTTTAATATTTCAACTCATTTGGCATACCTGCAAGGGGAAATGCTACTGGTATCTACACCTTATTCAGTTCAAAAATACTTTATCCCAAAGGGAAATTAAATGTCGTAACTCACATCATCTAAGTATCTTGAAAGAGTCAATGTGGATGAAAATGCTGTGGAGAAGGAAGAATTCCCGGTAGCAGTCAGCCTTGCAAACAATCTGAGGAGGCCTCTGACTAAAGACTGTTACTGTATGGCAGTCTCATGATTGTCAGGACATGCTAACAGCTCAATTTCTGGGCAGCAGAGATGATATTCCACAGCAACATGTCAGGGATGACACCATTAGTTGTTGCAGAGCACTGCTAATTCGCCTCTTTTGCCGCTCCTCTTTAAACCTCTTTGGCTGTATGGTTAGAAAGCAGAGAGACGGAGTCAGGTTATGATCCTTGCCCGTCATGATAAACTGAAGAGATGGTTTGAATCTCCTCCTTCTCTCTCTGCTCTTTGGTCCTGCTCTGCATCCATGACGAGTCCATTTCAACTCCTCTGGGATTTGGGGTCTTAGTTCAGGTATTATTTGAGCTTTTTAGATGCTACTCAGCTGCTCCCAGTGGGAAAAAAACAACATCTTGTTGTCACAGTTACGCAAAATAACAGCTGCCCGAAAGCAAAAACGTAAGAGCAAAAATACTTCCAGATGAAAACCAGAGGGAATAGTTGTCCAAACATGAAATGTCTCAACAGATATAATTATGAACAAATGTCTTCAAAAAAGAACATTACAATGTGCAAAGACAACACGTTACAGACAGGAACTTTCTGACTGATTTAATACCATATGAGTTACATTTTACATAAAGGACACCACATAGAAGGAGGAAGAAGCGGAAGGAGTTCATACTTCAGCGATGGTGTAGCACCCTCATGAAGAATGGATGCGCACAATTAGCACGACTCCTGCAGCCCTCAAAAAGCAAATCAAGTGCTCC
The DNA here is from genome assembly GCA_014839685.1 of Anableps anableps. Classification (NCBI taxonomy): domain Eukaryota; kingdom Metazoa; phylum Chordata; class Actinopteri; order Cyprinodontiformes; family Anablepidae; genus Anableps; species Anableps anableps. The sequence continues at coordinate 5,493,602 of CM026086.1, forward strand.
AAGTGCAATGAACTACATGTCATTCTAAACCAGCTGAACTATAAAATCTGCTGAATAAAGTGCAGAGATGTTCCAATATACTATGAATATATCAGGGCGGGTTAAATTAGCTCATGGTAGCAGCTTTATACAAGTTTCCAGCAGTTTTGAACTCACTGACTTGGATTTCATTGTCAAAGCGGTGGAGATCAGACAGCTGGAGCGACTCCTGGGAAGTTGTGCTTCCCAAAAGTACTGCAGAGGCAGATTCTGCTGTTTCTGTCTCTAAGAACCACTCGATACTAAGCATGGGTCGGTAAGACTACCCGGACTAAAATATACCATGTCTTCATGACACATTTACAAACTTACAATTTCAAAGAAAAATGGTAGCATAACATGATTCAATTTAAAACATTTTTTTTTCCTTCTGCTTCGAAATAATTCCCACATTCTTAGTTGTATTAATGTTACCTGCAACATTTAGTAGTATTTTTGAAAGAGACGGAAAGAAAAATATAGAACAGACACCCAAATAAATGAGTGGATGTTAGCGAATTGCGGGAAACAGACCTCGTTGTTGATCTGCTCCAACAGGACATGCTGCCGATGGCTACTGGAGCTAGTTTTGAAGAGTAATGGGTTCAGTTTGCTTGCTTATGTTGAACTCATTATCTTGTAACTTGAATTGATATTTTTACTGTTCCTTCGGTGTTCTTTAAATTAAAAAGCTGGAGGTATTTGATGATTCTGGATACTTTAGTTTTTCTTAAGCAAGGGATATTTATAGTAGCATCTTTTAAGCTAGTTAGCTAACAGTGCGTGGCAACAAATGGAGAAGGGAGAACTCTCCGGTTGCTACGGATCTTCTTTTGCATCTCTTACAAGGACTTTAAATTTTACGACAGAAGATGTTAGCCACTGTTTAAAACATCGTTATGCCTTGATAACAATAGCCGAGCCATGCCCACTCAGTGCATGTACAGTACATACAGTACAGGGTGCCAACTATAGACAACAGCTACTGAGAAGGTTACAGGGTTAGCATCGTATGCTGAGTCCTAATATTACAATCACCACCACCAAAAACATTGGATTTCAGCTGCACTGCACTCTATGCTAAGTGTTAAATTGTCACTTATTGTGTTTCAGAACCAAAACAAATCAAAGATCCTGACTTGTCAAAGTTTTATCACCTCAATGTAATATTTAGCCATATCCAGCAATAATAATGTCTCCTTAAAGGAAAAGTACATGTAGAAAACAGCCACTTCATGTCACATACAAAAAGAACTACCATACACAAATGATCTAAATCAAATAGATCGTAAACGGCTACAGCTAAAACGAAGTAAATTCACCATCAACACACAGTCCAGTGTTTCATGGATCTCTTGTCATTATAAATGATTGGATGATGATGTAGTGGGAGGACCCCTCAGCTCTGATACTCTGTATTTAGGTAGTACTCAGAAGGATTGTCCGAATGCTTTTACTTATTCGGGATAAATAATCTGTAGCACTGAATGTTCCAAACGTGTTTTACGGTTGGAGTGCAACGAGTGCTTTTCTTTGGGTTGAAATTCAGGATCCTTAGTTTGTTACTGAACAGAACACATGAGCCTTGTTTCTCTTCCTGCAGCTCATAGGTCTGGGTGGAACGTTTTGTCCACTCATCTACCTGCTGTTAACCTGTTTTAGAGAATTTACTGTCTTGGACAGAGTGAACTGCATCTGGTAAAAGTTCTAATACGAAAACATGCCATAATATTCCCGTCACACCAGAAACACTGTAAACACACTCACTGCACATCTTCAGTTCAACTCCAGAGGAAAATCAGACGGGATGGGGCTTCTTTTTGCACTAAAGCTTCAACTTGCCATGTTTTGCAGGTTTTAGCACAGAGGGAGGAGTGGATTCTGGGCCTGCCTCGCACACCCTACCATCAGGAGCTGAATTTACATGAGATAGACCTGTAGATTGTTGTGGTAGTGGATCATATCCAAATATAATGAACATGTTTCAGCATGAATGTAAAATACCATGGATTAAATGTGGAAAAAAAGTCTCCTATGGAGGAAGATAAACAGATGCTGTCTTTATAAATGGTGATTCTTCAGCATGGTGAAGTGAAGATGGAGGCTCTAGGAGATGATACAGCCTGTGTCCTTCTGGGGCTTCAAATCAGGCTCCTTCACCGGCTTAACCTCCTCATCCTTGGGCTTGGCCTGGTGATACAGCAGAACAGGCAAACGGTAATTATGGGTTTTATTATGTGTCAGCTTTAAATCAAAGCATGTCAGAATAAAACCATTTTAGCATAATGTGCCTTAAAGACCAAGAAGTCCTAATGATCTTAGAATGAAGCCAAACAGACACTACAGATGCTTTTATAGGCAAGCTATTAGTAGTTTATTACATGGCTTCATAAACTGACGGAGCACCTTGTCATTTTTGGCTCCCTTGGTCAGGTCGAAGGTAGCGTAGACCTCAGGAGTGCACTGCTCGCTGAGGGGCGGCAGCTCGAAGGGGACCGGCTCAGCCAGACCATAGCTGGCCTTCATCTCCAGCTGGGGAGGCTCAGCAGGGATCTTATGGAAGTATCTGTGAGATAACATCCAGAAGAGCATTAAATAAACAAAAAAATGAGAATTTTGGATTGTTGCGTTTCTGCACATTCAGTTTTACAGTGGCAAGCTGCTAACGCTCAATCAGCTGCTGTTACAGTATAGATATGGCCAAAAGATTTAACAGCAATGATTGTTATGTTTTGTAAATTCTATCGAAGCGACTGAAGATATTTTGGACGTTTCAAAGAGAGCAAATAAAATAAATCTATGGAATACAGTCATATTCAATTCATGGATTTGAGCATTACTTTTAATGCTCAAAGAGACATGGCACATATCGTACATTTTTTTAATTAACCTACTCAGTTGCACATTCCTCTAGACCAGTGTGTGTGTGTGTGTGTAGATATATATATATATATATATATATATATAAATTCCCTTCTCACCCTCCACAGGTGGTCTTTCTCAACCTCTGAGCTCGGGTCCTCTACCAGAGGCCTGGGAGCTTGAGGGTTCTGCGTAGTATCTTGGCTGTGCCGAGATATATATATATATATATATATATATATATATATATATATATATATATATATATATATATATATATATATATATATATATATATATATATAAACTGTCTCTTTGCGGCTGTTGCACAGAAATGTCCCCATTGTGGGACAATAACAGATATTTCTATTCTAACGCATATTCAGTAAATTAGAATATGCGTTCCAACGAGGCTTGTTTGTTAGATTAAAAGTACGTTATGAAAACTGACAACAGGTGTTAAACGTACTCTTCATTAAGGCTACATTTCTGTATTAAAATTTTTTTTTTTTTTACTGGTCTGATGTAATATTCTAATTTTAAATATGTTTTCATTAAATAAGTGGAAAATCATCATAATTAACTGAAATAAAGGTTTTCAAACATCCATCTGTGTGTAATTAAGCTATATTAAAGTGTGTCACATAGTGATAAAGTTCCTGAACTTTTCAGCAATGTTCTAATTTATTGAATGGGTCTGTAAATCACAGGTTATACTCAGCCTGAGATACAACTGTATTCAATTTAATTCAGTTTTAAAAACATGCTACAGTGTCTGTTTATTGAGTGTATGGAAAAATCTGGTTTCAACTGTATTTGCATACTGATACTGTATTACACCAACACTACAGAAATTAAAGCAGCAAATATAATTCATGTTGTTTAGCTTAGAATGGTTATTCTCACATCTATAAGAGTTGGTTCTAAAATCTAATAGTGTTCTCCAGTTTATGTCAGACACAGGTGTTTCTATGTCTGACCACCAGAGTGCACTGCAGCTGAGTCAGCTTTAATGTGTGTGTGTGTGTGTGTGTGTGTGTGTGTGTGTGTGTGTGTGTGTGTGTGTGTGTGACTCACATGAAGCCGTTCTCTCTCTGGCACTTCTCCAGCGTGGTTTTAATGAGCGCGCCCAGCTTGAGGAAGAACAGCTGCTCTGACGGCTTGGCTGTGGTGCCAGGGCCTTTGGTCTGACGGTACTCTTTACAGAGCGCCTCTGCACGGGAGTAACCTAAACACATACGGCTTTGGTTTAAAACCGACAATATGCGGGGAGTGCAGCAGAGGACGTGAGGAAAAGACCCTGCAGATCGTGATTGGATATGTCCTTAAACATATAGCGGCAGGAAACAAGAAGCAAACACACAGGAAACACCTGTGGCTTGACTTGCAGTAGTTGATTCTGCCTCAGACGTGACAAAGTGAAGAGAAAACGCTGCAACATGTGACTGACTGACATTATAAGGTCACAGTAAAACCGGTCTAAGGTTACAAACTGATGTAAACAACATATGCACTCAATAACAAAGCAGCTCCATGGTTTTAAAGAAGCACGTACATTTTTCTGCCTCCTGTAGGGACCTTATAGACTCTCCACATTTGTCGCTGGCCAGCAGCGTCTGGCCGTGGTAGCAGAACGCCTGCAATGCAAAACAGAAACCGTTGGGACATTTAACAGTTAAATATGAGTGTTTTTACTCCTAAGCAAAGCTGCGAATGTGTGTCAGCTTACATAAGCCATGTAAAAGTACTGCTTCAGCTGCAGATACTTCCTCCACTTGCTGCTGCACTCTGGCTCCAGGGTGTTCAGCGTGTGGTCTGCACAGGCCGAGATAAAAACAAGGTCAGGGGGAGGTTTTTCCACAAACTACCAGAATAAGAAGAAATCCACAAGATGCAATTTTATCAACATTCTTACACCTGTGTACACTACCAAGCATTATGAAGATGACAACATTGACACATATCTGTGCTTATTTCAGAACTGCATCGTTAAACACGTTGCTTCATGCTATTGTTGCCGTTTCTTCTTCATATAATACCTAAATCTTAGCTGGATTAGAGTAGATGGAGAGAAGCTGGGAACAGCGATTTTCCACAACTTGCAAAGTTATAGATTCTCAATCAGATTTAGGCCAGGACTTTGACTGGACCATTCTAATACATGTATATTTGTTCATCTAAACCATTCTATCGTAGCACTGTCTAGGATTGTTCTCCTGCTGGCTGAAGGACAACAGCTCCAGTTTTGTTCCAGGAATGGCCAGTGTTTAGCTCCATCAATCATGCTATTCTTACAGCATGATTGCTGCCACCACCATTGGGTCACTGTGGGGATGATGTTTTAGGGAGATGTGGAGTGTCAGTTTTCTGCCACACATTTAAGCCAAAAAGCTTGTAACAATTGCTACTCATCCAGAAAGGCCAGATTTGTGATGGGCACGTCTAACAGATTTTCCCAGCTGACCTGTGGATCTCTGCAGCCCTAACAGTCACCAAAGGCCTCTTGGCTGCTTCTCTGGGTAACATTCTCCTTATCTGGCTGGTCAGTTTAGGTGGGCAGCCATGTATTGGTAGGTTTGCAGTTGCTCCATGCTCTTCCCATGTTCAGATAATGGACTAACGTGATCTCTGTGAGATGTTCAAAGCTTAGAATGTTGTTTTATAACCTAACCCTGCTTTAACATTTACACATATAGTGTAATGCAATCGGCTGGACTGGATTTTATCAAGTGGTATCAGAGTAAAGGAGGCTGAACAATTTTAAAAATCATGTATAAACTTAGGCACACCTTCGTGTTGCTGTATCCTGAGGGGTTACGACAAAGCACATTGAGGTTTGTGATTATATTGTGACAGAATGTGAGATAAGTTTTGGGTAGGAATTAGGAATGCGCCGACTGCAGTTTTCTGGTTGATCACTCATCTTTAAAAAACCCGACCTGCTGATTCCGATATTAGCCTACCAATTTTTTTGCCTGAAAAGTTGCTAAATATAACAACAAAGTTGCTAAGTTAGCAGCAGTGGGGTGACTATTGTTAATCGCACACATTCAGATGTGACGTGGTTGGGCAAGTCTGTCAGTCAGCTCTCTCTCACAGCAGAGCAAAAGGAGCCAGTAGCTGATTTTCAGAACTTAGCAGAGGTAGATAAGATCAGTTTGTCATTTAAGTATAAAACATATCTTTGTAACCTGTTAGTATAAAAACACTGACCAGCTTTCTGATAGAAGTTCGCCGTCTCAAAAGCCAAAGCTGCAATCAGGGAGGCGTTGTGCTTCAGCTCGATGGCTCTGGCAATCGTCACTGGAAAAATGAAACTGAACATCAGTTGGGGTTTTTTTTAAGAGCCGGTTCTGTTTAAAATGATTCAGCACAACAACAACAAAAAAATTTACATATTCAAAAGCCGTGAAAGAAAAATGATGAAATGAATCAGAACAAGTAGAAAAGAGTAAAATGGTAGAATTAAAACAGATGTGACTAAAACTAACCACATTCACATCCTTCACTGCCTCACACACTTAAATACTTGGGTATTTATTCAATTTATGATCAGATAGAGAAGATTAACTTTTATTACTGCTTAAAGAAACACTGTGTTATCAAGTTTGATTTGCTGCACAAGTCTGATTATCTGATTATGCAATGCATGTATTGCCCTGTGATTTAGTCCAACACTACCTTCTTGTGCCTCAGCTTGGCACTGGATGATATACGCATCAATCACTCTGGGCTCCAAATCTCTGCCCTTTTCAGCCGGGGTGATGAGGCGAGGAATGTGGACCTCCTATAGAAAAAGACACCAACACAACAAAAAATGTATAGATCATCTGTCATGTGTTCGCTTTTAGAAATATGCATGTAGAAAAATGACAGTTGCATGGGAGTCTGAACAAAGTTGGTACAGCAAAGTAAAGATCTAGCATCCAAATGTTCAAGTTTAATAGTCTGTGCATCTGCTTCACCTTAAGAGTTTTGAAGATTCCAGCAGCAACCTTCAGGCTCTTGTGAACATCCTTGGCTTCAGGCTCTGTTATGCTTTTAGACAGGCAAACATGACCGTCAGTGTGCTACAAGAATATTATCATGATCATTTTCTGTGTTGTCAGATGGCATATATGGGTGATTGAGGAACCAATTATCAGCTCAAACAGTCAGCAGAAACACAACCCAGGCACTTAATTAAAAATCTTACAGGTTTAAAACAGAAACAATTAAATTACACTGATGATTTAACATTTTATTTATGAACAGTTAATGTTATTAAACTCTTCACCATTTTAACATTAGCATATCCAACTGGAATATCTATTTTTCATCTAGTATGAAGTTCAGTTTTCCTTTTGTTTCCACTAAAAAAAAAAAAAAAACAATCAACAACAGTGTTGTTTACTTTACTTTTTTACATAGATACACTCAACGGCCACTTTATTAGGTACATCAGTTCAATTGGTTATGAACAAAAATGTTGAATCAGCCAATAACAAAGCATCAGGTCAGTGCATTTTAATTCAATTCAAAAATACTTTGATGATCCCAAAGGGAAATTAAATGTTGTTGTAACTCATATTAATTCAAGGTTCTTCAAAGAGTTGTTGTAGATGGTGATGGTTGTAGTTAGGAAGGATCTCCTGTCGTGGTCTGTATTACAGCAAGTTTGAAGACCCCTCTGACTGAAGATACTGTTTTTCTATGACAATCTCATGATTAAGGGATCTAGTGGACTTGCTGAAGTTCAAACTGAATAAAGATGAAAGGGCATTCAAGTGACTTAATGTAGCATTATTGGTCTGAGTGGTTCAGGAAGTCCTGATCTACTGGGATTTTCACACACAAGCATCTCTTAGGGTTAAAGAGAATGGTCAGAAAAAAGAAAAAGATATCCTGTTAAGGGTCAAAGGAGGATTAGAAGACTGCTTCAAACTGATAGAAAGGCGACGGTAGCTCGAATAACCCCTCATTACTACCAAGGTATGCAGACAGGCAACAACAGCAGAAGATCACACGCCAGCTTCCATTGCTGTCTGCCAAGATGAGGATACAGAGGCTACACTTCCCTCACATTCACTAAAACTGGACAATATTAGCTTGGATAAACATCAGCTGGTCTGATGAGTCTGGATTTCGGCTACAACATTCAGATGGTCAGAATCTGGTGTAAACACCATGACACATGGATCCGTCCTGCTTTGTATCAATGGTTCAGACTGGTGGTGGAGGTATAGTAGTGTGTGGGGGATATTTCCTTGGCACATTTTGAGTCAATTAACATCTACCTGAGTGTTGATGCTTACCATATCCACCATATTCTGATTCCAGCAGGGTAATAATCAATGTCACAAAGCTCAAATGATCTCCAACTGGTTTCTTAGACATGGGAATGAAATCGCTGTACTTCAAAAGCCTTATTTACTGTATGTCATGAAGACTTAGAGTGTTCTGGAGGTAAATGGGGTCCAACGCAATACTAGCAATGTTCACCTAATACAGTAGCCAGTTAGTGAAGCAGCCAATTTAAGCAACACTTAAACATTAATTTTAATATAAAATTTCAAAACTTGCAATGAATTTACTGTAACTTATAAGACCTCTGGAAAGTTGCATGAAATTGTGAAGAATAGCATTTTTCTTTTAAATGCAGGATTGAGTAAATTTGTTATGCAGCAACAAAGACACTTACTTTTCCTTCCCAGCTAGTCTCGAGGCAAACTTGGTGTACCAGACGGCTACATTGAAGGCCATAGAGACCAGTTCAAAGACAGCATCCTGCTGGGCACTAACAGCGGACCAAAGAGAGACAAGGAGTTAGGATGTCTACAAAACTGTAAACTGAAGTTTATCTCAGTAAATCCAGCAAAGGTGCAGTCAGATCGGGTTACGTATGTCCACAAGGGGCATTAAAACTGCAGCAGCTGCCTCAAAGATGTTGTTTGATACCTTGGGATGTTTCCTTGTAAGGTGTCAGTCCACTTAAAGTTCTGGATGAACCTCATCTTGTTCTCCTGTGTAGTTCCATCTAGGGACGTGATGAAACCTGTTGGTCACAACAAACACTGATGAACTTTGGTAGGTGCAAGTTAAGAAATGAAATGCAAGGGTCCGCATCATTTACCACCTTGGCAATTTCATGCCTTTGCCATTTTGGTTGCGTAGTAACCAACTTTACATACGCAGGATAGCTCCCCATATTGACAATAGTCTACTGTAAGGAAACTGTGTTAAATGAATCAAATAAATATGACCTAGGTTGTTTACACTTCTTTGTAGGGCTGGGAGAAATGGCTTAAAATTAACATCTCTGATTTTTTTTATTCCAGATCTGATTCTAATTGGGGTTTTTTCTCACTTTCATTTCCAAAAAAAAAAAAAAAAAAAAAGAAAAGACAAATGACAGAAAATATTTTCAAAAAGTGGCTTTTATTTCACTCATCCCTTCTTTGAGTTGTACGATGAAGTATTAAGGCCAGGATAAAATAATTTTTGTTTAATTACAAGAATATAGTCATCATATTAGCAGAATAAATATGCAATTTTACTAGAAGAACGTCTCAAAATTACGAGAAAAAAGTTGTTTTGTTGAGAAAGAAGTTTCTAGAGTTATCGAGATCTAACGTGACCAGCTCAGTCCATGTGGTTTTCTTCAAAATAGATTTGCACAATCGTTTCAAAATCCTGCTACTGATAATAATTTGGTACTGATGTGTTAAAAGATTAGGTATTTCTTTATCTGTAAAACTGATACCAAAGTATAACTTCACAAGATGCTCAACATTCCATGTTTTAAATATTTTGTTATTTTTTGTGTTGGACTTCTCATAAAATTACTACTTCATTCTCCTAATACTATGACTTTATTTTCGTATTATTTCAACTTTATTCTTGTAATTAAAATCTTAGCCTGGCCCAAATATTCCATCATAGAGTTGACCTGAATTCAAAGTCCAAATAAATAGGAGCTGTAAAATGCCATTCAAACAAGATGGCCAGCCTTGGGCATGCTGACATCACTCTGAACCATGGAAACCCAAGGAGAGCATTGATTGAAAAAAATAAAAAAAATAAAAAAAAAAATAAAATAAAATAAATAAAAAATCCAGATTTTCCAAAAATTAAATCTTCAAACAACCAAAAATTCAATCAGTCGGATAAAATCAATTTATCACCCAGCCCTACTTCTTTGGTTTCATCATGCATCATAATCTATCATATTTCCTAAAGGTCAACTAGGCCACACTGGGATCAAAACCCCATTAATCAAAACTGATACAGTATTCACAAATAATATACAACTATATGAAATTAAATGTGAGATTACAACTTTTTTACTAGCCCGAAAATTAATGAAAAAACTGAATGACAATTAAAATGCCATCAGAATCTAAATGTTGGTCTGCGGGTATGATGTGGAAGTAGGAAGGGACGAATAGTGGTGCAAATTTACCCAAAGCCAAACTGCAACATTGAAAGGCAAAAACAGGCCTCAGCGCTTATTTGCTTTCAGTAACTGTCCGTTTAAAGAAAAATATGCTAAAAATATATCGTGGACTTAAGTGAACTTGCCTTGCAGCAGAGAGAAGTATGCATCCGAGGCATTCTTCATGGTCTCTGGGGTGCAGGTGGAATCAGTGAACATCTCTAGCAGCCTCGCTCTAGTGGTCCTCAGGTCACTAAACAAGTCACACAGACAGCCATCAGCTGACAATCCTGTGGTTCAATATTCAACTGAGTTTCTTTCTGAATGAATAACGGAGACATTTTTACTCAACCAATTTAATGCTTATTGCTGAAACTATTTTGAATAATTAACTGAGCTTTTAATGTTTTGTTTGATAACTGGGGATTAATTGGAATGTATGTATGATTGAATTGAAATTACTTTTTTTGCAAAGTGCCTTGACAAGACATTTGTTGTGAATTGGCACTGTATAAATAAACTGAACTGAAATGAAATAAAATAATCTGTTCCTACAGAAGTGCCTTTGGAGACGAAGAAAAGCCAGAATATTTGTCAGTTTCCACAGCATCATCCAATACCTGCTGTACTAGGCATGGGCTGGTATGAGGTTCATGATGGTATGATAACCTGAAGTAAAAATAGCACAGCTTGACTGCAGGACAGCATTACCTCAATGCTTTAAAACAAAAATGTATTACATAATTAACTTCTATTTAAAACAGCTCTCCAGCCAGTGTGTAGCTTAATATGAGTGATGGATGGCTCTCCTTTAGGTTCCAAACCATGACTGACTGTTTTTTGCAACTAGATATATATCTTTAGGTATGGAAACAGGTAAGGGAGGGGCAACAAAGCAATATTCTATGCTCCTATAGTCTAGATGGGGAAATATTGTTGATGATATGAAGATATGTTACTTTTTAAAAAGATGGTTTCCACTAATACCGTTCATTGGCTCACAGCTGTGCTGCAACAAGATTTTCACATCAGATTATTTACCTTTCCAAGAATGTTATGACTATTATTTTCACTAACATTTTTCCCTCTACTTTCATTACCAATTGAAGAGGATCCACTGACATGTGGTTGGTATTTATTCAAATAATTCCTGGTCAAAATTTTTACTGGTGGTGACAAAGAGATCTTTCAGAGCGGACAGCAGGGACATAAAAACGTCTTCCTTATTTTGGTATTTGGCTTAATATGATGATTGTGTGTGAATATAAAAGTTTCTTTAAAGCTGAGAGTCTGATAAACAGAAACAGATGAGCATCTGAAGACATCCATGCTGCTATAATGTGTGCTGCAGAGACAGAAACAGGAAACTGTGAGCTGCTCCTGGTAGAGGGCTTTGGTCATTACTGAAATGAGCTGTCTGTGTTTACATGATCAGAACCGTTTGAGCCCTTAGGGTAGACATCTGGATCCTCCCACATCCTTTCTGAACTGCCCAGCTTGGTGTAGCTCTGTCCCCTTGTGTCATGTGCGTTTACCACAGTGTTGGGGATGATGTTGGTAAGAATTTGCTACAATGATTTCCGTTGTTTCCTCACTGCTCTTAAAACCTTTAGGATCTTGGGCGCTGTGATCGGTGTCAGATGTTGACATCCACTGCAGTGAGACCATGTCTAACAGGTTGAATTTGCAACATGCAAACTGATTAAAAAAAAAAAAACTGAAGCATATTAGTAGACAATTGTTTCCTTCTAAGCAGCCCTCTGCAATATTAATACTGTGGTGATGACATGTCCAGAAGATTTTGTGCAACCCTAATATGGTCAAATCCAGACTGGGAACAGAGTCGATAAGCCATCACAGTTTGGCACCTTGTCAAAACTTCCTGAATACTTACACCTCCCAATTTCCCTGCTTGACTAAATGTTCCCTTGCTGTGTAATATTTCTATTAATACTTCTAGAATTGTGCAGTGCACTGTGGCAGCATGCTGGAGCAGCTCTGTTATGTTCTGTTAGTTCTGATTTGTTCTTTTTCTAGACTTTAGTTCATTATTTTTTTGTTTGGGCTTTACATGTTTGGACAGTTATTCCCTCTGGTTTTGGATGCTGTGTAGCTGGAAGGATTATTCTCTCCTACTGTTTTACTTTCAGATAGTTAATATGTGTAACCTTGGCAATAACTTATTGTTTGAAAGCTCAAATAACACCTGAACTATGATGCCAAGTCGTAGAGGACTTGAACAGGAGGATTCATGGATGCAGAGCAGGACCAAAGAGCAGAGAGAAATAAGGAGGAAGTTCAATCCATCTCTCCCAGCGACCACAATGGGCAAATATCATATCTCCAACTCAAATCTCTCTCTGCCCGGCTTTCTAACCATACAGCCAGATGGAGATTTAAAGACAAGCGGCAAAAGCAACTGAGATGGACTAACAATGCTTGCCAACAACTCATGGTGTCATTCAGGGCATGTTACTGTAGGATATCATCTCTGCTGCCTGGAAATTGAGCTGTCAGCATGTCATGACAGTCATGAGACAATCACAAAGCAACAGTCTTCAGTCAGAGGCCTCTTTAGATTTGTTGCACAACTGACTGCTACAGGAGAGCCTGCCTACCCACAGCATCAACATCCGCAATGAGTCTTTGAAGACACTTGGATGATATAAGTTATGACAACATTTAATTTCCCATTTGGGATAAATAAAGTATTTCTGAACTGAATTTGAGTTGAAATAATATGTCCCACCCACTAGCTGTGAATAGAAAAACACTGTTATGATTATTATTATTTTACCTATTAAGGGTCTTAATGATATGCCTGATCAGTGTATCTGTGATATTAAAAACCTATTATGTCAAAAAGCACATATTGAGAGTGATACCACATTAAGATGTTGTGGACCCTTTCAGCCCACGTGTGTAATCAAGTCACTATCGATGTCTCGTGAATCAGGTCCTACAGTAACAACCTGTAACAGCCTGTTAGCGGAACATGTTTGGTGATTATATTGTTCTGTTTTAGCTGTTGATCATTAGACTTACTTGCATATCTTGTTGGCAGACTGACTCCCTGCCACACCGTAGAAGTTAAAGGACACCGGCGCTGTTGCCTTCAGTGGGTTTCTGTGAAACCAATGGGCCATTATGTAGACAGGGGCACACCTACCTACAGACGAAAGGCTACAACACAGTGACAACAGGTTAATGACACCAACACGCTTGCTGTGCAGTTAGGTTAGCGACTAGCTCGTTTAACTGATTATTTCTCAAACACGCGACATTTGTAAGCGAATGAGAAGGATTCCTACGTCACTTTTACAATGTCGTGGTTCCATCTCATCGTGTTAGCACGCTGATAAAACACATTTCACGTCAATACAAACATATTTCAAATCACAAAACGACTCATATTATTGTCCCAGTCATGGATTGTGTCTAATTCTGGTATTTTCCATGTCAGTTAAAGACAAAAGTCCATGACGTCAGCTAACACAGCTAACTGCTAACACTGACTATATGTACAACCGCAAGCAGGAATAGTTCGATAGGGTAAACACAGAGTATTCAGACGGCTTTATAAATATACCGAAGCTGGTTTAAATATACCCGAACTCTAACGAGTTACCTGTCAAAGCGTCGCCGTAGGTTAACGATTTGGTTGTCTGAAAAGTCTGACAGTGACAACTAACTCACTTCCGGAAATAAACACGAAGCAGAGGCAGACCAATGAAAACGGACGCTGTTGTCATGTGACAAACTGGAAACTAGAAAATAGTGCAGCTCTTTAATTTAACTGATCAGAATACAGGGGTTCTGTTAAGCTTTCAAGATGTAAAATACAACAATTTCTTCTTTGCAGGAGTTTTAGGTGTGACTGCTATAACTTTCCTTAAGGGTTGCTGCCTTCAACACTTATTTAAAAAAAAAAACATGTCTGTTGTAATAATTCTAATTACAAATATTGTGCTTCTAAACTTAGCAATTATCCTCTCATAATAAAAGACAAGAAAAAATGATGTTAATGCGATACTTAAAAAAAAAAAAAAATCTATTATCTATAAACAAAGGCCAAACAGTAAATTAACATAGTAACATAGTACTTCCTGAGCTGCATGATCCCGTTACAGGTTCATATTTCATTATTTCACTTTTAACTGACTAAACACAGGTGCAGCCATAACCCATGCTGTATGGCTGATATATAATTTTAAGCAATCCTAACCCTGCTTATTTTGATGCATTAAACATACATATACCTCTATAGGAATACTGGTGTGAATTGTGGGAAAACTGCCATTTATGAGGTAATCTCCTATTTAACGCACAGTACTAATTTTGGAAACACACCCCCCAAAAACAAACATTTTACAACCCTCAGAATTATTATAAATCATCCACATTATTGATTTCAACATAACACTGATTTTGTATATTTTCTTTGTCATAGTTGCCTTATACACCCTTATTTGAGTGACTTCACGAAATTGAGCTGCTCAAATCATTACCACTAACATTTCTATCTTTTATTTCAACATAATATTTTTCTTCCTAGACCACACACACAATTCAACCACACACCAGTGTTCTGCAAAATGTGTAACTTATTTGGTTAACTATTTTTGTTTCATTTCTTTTCTTGCTTTCTGTGATCCTACCTTTTCTTGATTTTGTCATGTTCGTTGTTACAAAAAAAGAAAACACAGTTGAACCCATATTTTTGCGGTTTGAAGTGGTTTAAAAGAAAGATACCATGCAATATCAGTTCTACAAACATTTTATTAGAATTCTTTGCAAAAGTTATTAAAGTTCATGTTTTTTCACAAGTATTTCTCCATCTGGCAAACAGTAAATAATGACCAGCTACTTCAAGTGATTATCAGAACAAATCAAGAGAATAAAACAGTGACCCAAAAAAAAAAAAAAAAAAAAAAAAAAGGTTGACTTCATTCTCAAAAATGTAGGAATCATTGATAAGTTCACACACAGACTTTATACAAATTATTATTTGTACACTGGATTGGCATTACTGTCCCCCCAAGATGTTTTGAAAGTTGTGCTTATCAGCAAAAACAAACAGGAATTCATTTCACAATCACTACAGATGAGGTGCACCAAAATCCAATTTCAGAAAGAAGCCCTACTCCAATCATTTTAACCATCATCATCATCATTTAGATTTGAATTAATAAAGTCACCAATCAAAAAAAAAATACATATATCCCAAGGGAGAAGAAATATGTCCCAAAAATTGGAAATATGGTGTAAATACTTTTTTTTTTTAATAATCAGTGCATTTTTAAGAAGGAGTTTCAGAACAAGGCACTTTTGGTCAGATTGAAGGCAAAAAAGACACGCAAAAAAAAATAATGAAACTGAAGGAAATTATTTATTTTTTTTCTTAAATAAAATTCTCATACAGTTAATTCCATTCTCATTTAAAAAAAAAAAAAAAAAAATCAATCTGTGAACATTGAAGGTGCAAATACAGAAAAGCAGCATCACAGGTGATTCTGATGTTTGCAGAACCAAAATCCTGGTTCCAAAAGGTCACTTTATTGGCCCATCGGAAAGTAAATAAGAGTTAAAAAAAAAAAAAAAAAAAAAAAAAAAAAAAAAAAAAAAATGCCCTCATGGTTCAGCACAGAAAACAGTTCACATTACCTGATACATATTTCATTAGGTGAACAGAATAAGGAACAAGAACAACTGGTGAACAAATCCCAACATTCATCGAATTTGATGAAGGTGGATGAATGTTTTTGAACCTCTTTGTTACCTCATTTATAATAGTACCATCATAAAACACATGGAAACATCTTTAAAGCAACGTCCCCAAAGAAGCTATACACAAGCAGAAATTGTTCCTGAAACGCACCCCTCAAAACCTAGAAATAAACGGAATATAAAAGGTTTTTCAGATTAGAGAAAGCTAAATCGATATAAAATGTACCCTCTTGATACTGTTTACTCTTATATTGAATCACACCTCCGGATGCTTTGGCTTGTGAAACACACAGAGAACTTGCAGTCACAATGTAAAGGCTTTGGCACTTGTGAAACTTTGGTGAATGAAAACATTAAAGTTCACATATGATCTACATGCAAATTTGTCCCATAATTATTAGGTTATGACTTTGGTGGTTTAGAGAAAAAGAACCCAAAATCCATCACAGCCCAGATACCCCTGGAAGGTTCTTTAAGATGGCACATTTATAGATGATCGATGAAAAGGCGGAGCTCATAGGCGTTTGGAATAGTTATTGCATAGAACATGGTCTCGAACATCTCCCCATCCTCCGTTCTTCACATGTGGCTTGTGCTCCACTGGCTCCACCCTACTGAGGACAAGGCGTGGAGGAAAGAGGCCGTCCTTGGCTTTCTGAAGGCTCTCCTCCACCTTTTGTGAGGCCAGTTCTGGTCTGCAGTTGTCCTTCTGGTGCAGACCGCAGTCTCCCGTGTGCAGAACCCTGGAGCCCTGCCCTACAAAGACTTTAAGGGGCTTTGATATGCAGGTTCCGGACAGGTGCTGCAGAGTCCAGTCCCAGTTGTAATCGTCGTAGGTGCAGTAGTCATTGCTGCAGCCCATCAGCTTGTAGTAAACCTCCCTAGAGATGGCCATGCCTATGTTGTGTTTAGTGGACATCCATCCTGAGGTCAGAACCTTATCGGACATGCTGGGGAAATCAGTCATGCCGTCGTGATTGCCCAAAGCCAACATGTTGCAGTCTTGGCAGCTTGTCTTCCTAAACTCAATCATTAATTTGTAAAAGTGGAAAAAGTCTGGTAAGATGTAGTTGTCCTCCTCGAGGAAGACAGCGAAGCCACTGTAGCCCTGCATCGCCTGAACTCGCTCCCAAACAAAGTGCAGCTTCCACCACCAGTGGTGTTTGGTTTGAGTGATGAAGGCCTCCCTGTAGTGCCCGTACGAGTCGGGGTGGTCCGCATTGAGGCATCCTGTTTTCTGAGCCTCGTCCTTGGACATGTCTCTGGGACAGTCTCGTGGGTCCTGCCCAGGAAACTCTTTGGGATACAGCTGAGTGCTGAAGGGGAAATAAATCTGCAGTACCTTGCAGAAAGTTATCCCTTGCACAATTGTGTTGATTTCCTGTGAAAAATGGTCGTGGCTGAAGATAAGAAGAAAACTGTGCACCTCAGCAGCCCTCTCCAGTGACTTGATAAGGAGCCGGAGGTATTCAGGCCTGTTGTGAACCTGCACAACCAGAACCAGCTGGGGCTCCCCTGGAAACCTGTCTGCATTGTGGACACACTGCTTGTAATTGGCACTGTAAACGGACTGAGTCAACTCGGACAGAGAGGCGAAGTTAAATATCTCGCAAGAATTCGTTCCTTGATTTCCATTGCTGACAACATTCCTGGAGCTGGCTGCTCTCCTGTCGTCTTCAGAAACCACTAACACACGTGTTGAAAACAAGAGAGTCACAAGTACAAAAATAACTCCCAGCAGCAGGAGCAGATTTCGTCTGAGCAGCCGGAACCTCATGTTTTCCTTCCTGAAAGCAAACTTTGGACTTCAGCACATATGGGTTTTATTCACCTCCTCGCACGCGTCTGCATCGTTAAAACTCCCCACGAGACCCTCGATCAGTTTCCTCGCGCGGATCTTCAAAGGAAAGCCCCAAAACGTAGTGTGACGTTTCTCTCTTAAAATCCGAGTGGAGCCTTTTTCTCCAACACGGCCGTCTTTCCGCTGGGAAACCGAGTCATTTCCCCCAAACAGTCGCTTCCAGAAAGCACCTGTGGAGGGAGAGAAAAGTTCAAAAACAACTAGACTTCGCACAAGTCTCACGTTTGGAGTGAGTTTCCAAACAAGAAGCGCACAGACTTACCCGAGCGAAGAGTTAAGTGTCAACACGTTAATACCAGGAAGAGAATGACAGAACGGTGATACAAGTTATTGACTGCTGACGTGTACAAACCAGCCAACGAGGAGGGAGCGCGAGCTGTTTCTCAGCGAATCATTGTCCTGCCGACGGTCATGTTACATGGGGAGAAAATGTTCACTGGTTGTAGGATACCTTTGAAAACTCTTACCTTCATAACGCTTTGTTGTTCGTAAACAGGATCCCTGTTCACGAACAACAAATCTAGAAAAAACATGGAACTCATTTTTTCATCCCTCCATATGTATGTAAAAAAAAAAAAAAAAAAACACGGTATGGAAGCATATTTGTATTACCATATTACCAGACTTTATTTCTTATCCAAGTTTCTAAAATATGCGTTTCCCTGCACCTTATGTTGAGTCCTTTCTTACTTCTTTGCCATTTTCTCTCTTTCTTCCTCCTTGTTTGTCTTCCTTCCCTTCTGTCCTTCTGTTTGTCTCTCTTCTTTCGTTTGTTCTTTAACTTCTTTCTTTGTTTTTTCCGACCTATTTTCAGTTCTCCCTCATCTCCATTCTACTTCCATTCTTCTGCCCTTCATTGTATCATTTCTTTCTGGTATTCTTCCTACAATCATCCCTTATGTCCCACCTCCATGTGCTCTCTCATTTTCTTTCTTGCGCTTTTTTTTCTCTCTTGTTTTGTCTGCCTCCGATTTTTGCAGGCAGACAAAAATCCGAGGCAGCTGAAATATCTATATAGAGCTGAAATATCTGCCGGCAAAGTGTGAAGATTTGAGTCTGAAAATGTGTGGAATTTTTTTTTTTTTCATGTAAAATGTAGGAATCCTTAATCTAAAACCTTGACATGTAGATGTAAAATGTGTATGATTATGCATCCGCATGTAGTAAAAAAAAAAAAAAAAAAAGTTAAGTTCTCTGTTTTTGTGACATTTAAAAAAAAAACAAACAAACAAAAACACACACACACACACACACACACACACACACACACACAACAAACCCCAACCTCTCTGCCCCTGACTTTATGTGTACAGGTCTAGCTGGTTTAACAAAAGTATGGCTCTGGTCATGCCTGAAACCATTAGGCTGAAAAATCTGATACCCCTGTCAGGAGGAGACAACAGAAGATGGAACCAGAGAGGCTGAGACTTGTGTCACATACTGTAGCAAGATATTGTAGTATGGAAACTTAAGTTATGCAGTCATGTAAAGGTAATAATAGAAAAAAAGAAAAAAAAACATGATCAAGAACCTGGTACATGGCTGTTCTGTTTGGATAAGTACATTCAAATATGTCCTGCAATATATCATCACATAACACCACACATTTGCATTATCTTTTGTGGGGAAAGGCTTTGAGGCCACCCTTTTTCAGTCAAGTGGAAGTACACTCACTCAAGCACTGGGGCTGGTCTAATAAAGTTTTAATTTGATGCAGTTTTTTTTTTTTTATTTATACTTATGAGGAAAAGGTAATCTAACAGTATCCTTGGGCAACAAGTTTCTGTGTATAGTACCATTTATACATAGCAAGTCAAAGTACTTTACAGAAAAAAAGTATTATGAAACATCAAATAGCAAATTAAATTAAATTAAACATGACAATAATTACAAAATAATGCAGAATTACACAGAAAAAAAGCCATAGCTTGCCAGTTTGAAACAAATAATCGCTTTAAACAATAATATTTTCTGGCTTAATTTTGAAAAACCAACAATTCCTACATATCTCAGGTTTTCAGGGAGTTTGTTCCAGAACTCAGGAACACAGAAACTCAATGTTCCCTTTCGTTGTTCACTTCTGGCCCTCTGAACATGGAGTAAACAGGTTTCTGAGGCCCTGGAGGGTAGATAGTTCATACTTCACAAATAAGTCTAAGTATTTAGGGCTGAGACTATCCTGTGCTTTTAATCACCAATACATGTTAAAACCTATTCAGATTTTGGGCAACAGCCTCCTTTCCTTAGTAGGAGCCTAGCCAGTATCTAGACCTGAATTCAACAGAAAATCTTTACAGGGATCTGAAACTTGCTGTTGCCCAGCAACAACCCCAAAACCTGATAGATCTGGAAAAGATCTGTATAGAGGAATGGTCCATAATCCCTGCTGCAGTCTCTGCAAACCTGGTCAAGAATTACAGGTAATGTCTGACCTCTGTAATTGTAAGCAAAGGTTTCTGTACCAAATATGAAGATCTATTTTTCCATTTAAATCAAATAGTTATTTCATGCAATAAAATGCTAATTATTTATTTTAAAAAAATAATAATCATACAATGTGATTTTCTAGATTTTTTTTTTTTTTTAACATTCTGTCTTTCACAGTTGAGGTGTATCTGTGATGAAAATTACAGACCTCTCCATTCTCCATTGTGATGACTTATTCAAGAGGTCACAAAAGACCCCACAACAACATCCAACATCCAGTTTGTCACACTTCAGTGTGACAAACATGCAAAAGAATAGGAAATCAGGACGCAGACAAACACTTTTTCACATCACTGTATGTCATAAACTCAGCTATAGGGGAGCATCCAGATATTAAATAAAAGTGCCCCAAGAATGGAGCCTTGGGGAAAACCATGTGATTTGTGTTTGCTCAGGTTTAAAACTTCCAAATGAAACAAGTGTAATTTCACGATTGTGGTGTGGTCAAAAACTCAGCATGAACTCATTGTGCACATTGATTTGTATCATAAATTAGCAAATTTGTTAATAAGATGGTGCAAAAAAAATAAATATTTGTGGTACTGATCAATTATGTTACACATAAATAATGTAAGGGTTGAAAACTGTCTAGATGCACTGGAGTTTCTGGAGAATTACTGATCTACTATCCATGGAGCCATATGCTGTTTGACCTATTGCCTGAATTGTATCATTGAAAATATCTGCACACTCATTGCAATACTTACTGGGCAAGTGACCAAACAGGAAAGTTGGTGAAAGCTTTGACAGACTGTCAGCAACAGCAAATGGGATACATGCATGTTTGGCGTTTTTATTCATTCATTCCTGATGAGAGGTGTGAAGAATCTTTAGAAATGTCAGCCCACTTCTGCTCATCTTTTGTTTGTACCAGCAGGCATGGACACAATTATTTTGAAGGTTTATCTCTTATATAATGGCTTTTACACATTTCAAAGGTCTATATGCAGTGATGCTGTAAAAGTCAAATGTTGTTAGATAACGCTTAACATAAGTGCCTAAAACACGTTTTATGCATTTTACCCTTCAGTTTCAGCATAAACTGCACTGTTGTGTGCTAAATATGTAGAACTAATCCACATTATAACATTAGCTTTTTATCAATTCACACATCCTCTTCATGACATTTGCATTTTATCTTTTAATGACAGCTGCAGTAAATGCAAATATCCCTAAAGAAGTGATAATGTGTCTTCACTGTTCCTCATGGTTAATGAAGGGTCCCCATGAGGGGGCCTGCTGTTGTCACAGCAGCTGGGATACATCCTTTTCATAGTACTAACAAGCCCCAGGATGTTTTTTTCATGTGAAATAGACATTCACATCTACTGTGTTCATTTGACAATAAAATCATGTGGTCTGGATAGCTGTTTAGAGAGCATCACTACATGAAAAGGAAAAGAAAGGATAAAACTGCACTTAATGTTACTGAAAAATGTCTTTGAGAGTTGCACAATTCTCTGGCAGGAAATTGTTCCTAAATTTAGTTCAAGTTTAGGAACTGATTGTTTGTGGAAGATTTGCTTTGCTATACACAGGAGGACGGCATAAAACACACAAATAGTGTCCAGAAGATTGTTCTAAACCTTTAATTATTCATTCGGAAGTTGAGCAGAAGTGCTTTGGCAAGGCCTGCCTGTGATCAGCAGCAAAGTGAATAACATAAACCAAGTTGTGGAAGGGTTTCTGAAACAACAAACACAGGCCTACTGACAGCAGTCTGAAAGTGGTTCAGATTCGGTAAAAGTGTCAACACTTGCAGTAATAAATTCTGAATCATCAACTTGTTCTGGATCTATGCTTGCATTTCTCTTTGCTTTACATGATCAGAGAAGTTAAACTGCCCAGACCTGCTGCAAGGACAAACAGCTAGAACAACATATGACCATTTTGGTACAAGGGTTACTTTCTATACTATTAAAACCAGATATTTAAGTATACCACAGAAATAGATAAAATTATTTCTTAATGTTTTACATTTTCTCTCAGTGTTTTAAATAAGATTTGACAAAACCTTTTCTGTTTTAGGTCAGATGTGATTACCTAACCTAACATATTTCTGTTTCCTGAATACCAGCGTAATGAGATGTTTAGCCTTCTTCAAACTTAGTTTGCCTACATCTGGGTTTACTAGAACACAGACCATAAATTTTTATTCACTTCTAGATTTTATGACAAGAGTAAAATGGCCACACTATACCTCTAATGTAGGCTGTTTAAACAAGATGGAGACAGAAGCAAAGTTTCACCTTTTATTCCAAGCCCAGTTTTACAGAAATAAAACTTAATTTTGCATTTGAGAAACTTCCCAAAATCTGTATCACAACATCCTAAAGAAACCAGGCACAATCCAAGTCCCTATGGATCAGGTAAATTGTGCCATATTTTGTAGAAATAATACCTTGTGCCAACATGTAGCTAATAGTATAAGACAGCACATGCTGCAAAACACTAAGTAAAACATAGCTGTCATGGTTTGGAGTGTGAGTGTTCTGGATGTGCTTGTGTAGCTATTACCTGGGTTGCAGATCTTCCAGCTGGTTTGGGGAGAGAGTTGCAGTCACACCTGTTTACAATCTCCTAATCCATCTTGGGGTATATAGGGAGCTGTCTGAGGACTTAATGCCTAATCGTCAAGCATACTGGTTAGAAAATCAAGCCAAAGCTAAGCAGCTTCTTTTAGCATTCTAATAGTGTCTGGTTTTCCAGAGCAAATATCCAATGAAAGACTCACTTGATCATGAAAAGAATGTCTCTTCAATAAATTATTAAAAACTGTTATCTTGTTCTGAGTGGTTGCCTGCATGCAGATCAGAAAATTACCCCCTATCATAACAACAATAGCCTTTGATTGTGACATAAGAACATTTGCATGTTCTGTAAATTTGCACATTACTTCACAGGTGCAGATGGCTTAAAATCTTCAGCCATTTTTTATTACTACCCATTAAAAAAAACAACAAGGTGAATTAAGTCCATTTGAGTGTCATTCTCTGAATCATGTTATGTGAAAACATATTTACACAAAGTACCCA
The DNA here is from genome assembly GCA_014839685.1 of Anableps anableps. NCBI lineage: Eukaryota > Metazoa > Chordata > Actinopteri > Cyprinodontiformes > Anablepidae > Anableps > Anableps anableps. The sequence continues at coordinate 5,517,006 of CM026086.1, forward strand.
CGTAGAATTTAGGTCAGAAATGCAAATGATTCTGGTTGCAACAGGCTGGTACATCGACACAGTGCAGAGGTGGGAGCATTAACAGAGTCATAATGTTGTCAGGCAGTCACCCCAGCATCTGACAGCCAGTAAAAACAATCAGGAAAAGGTAAACAGACACAGTGAACACCTGCCTATTAAATACTCATGGAAAATCCACCTATTCGTAAGCTTTTTTGTAGAACATAACTTAAATACTCAAAAGAAAATCCATCTTGGGAAGCTAAAATAGATAGGTGCACCACAGTGGGTGTGGGATGGGCGATATGAAAATACTACTGTAATGAGCTATGTACAGCTTTTAATCTTAGGTGCATATATCTGATATATAACATACAGTGGCAGCCAACTTTATCGGAAGAAATCCATCATTTCTAGAACAGCTGAATCACAGAGGGAAGATTTTTAGACAAAATCACCAGCGGCACAATTATTGGTACCTCTGATGTTAATATGTTCTGTAACCCTGATTTATGAGTATAACAGCCCTCATCAGCGTCTTCTGCAGCATCTTTTCTAACAACTCAAAAGGGAAGGATCTTTGACTATTAGTCTTTGCATAATCTGCCTAGATCATCCAGACTCCAGGATTTTATCCCTACAAGTTTTGTGTGGAAATTAGGTAAGGGGACCGAGATGGCCATTGAAGAGGGTTGATTTTTGTGTCTGTTGATCCTTTTTATGTGCTGATTTGACCACATTTTGTTGATCATTATCCTGCTAAAAGTTCAATGATGTTGCATTTTTAGTATTCTGATAGAGGCCAACGGATGTAAGATGGGAAAAGTATCACAAAGAGTCCATGATGCTGTGCAAACAAGGTTCCTTGGGATTTGGGGTGAAAAAAAGTCCTCGGCATCATCGATCCTCTGCTATAATTAAGAGTAGACATTATGGGATGTTCCTCATATTCATACTTTGTGACCAAAACACACAGTTCCAGGTAAAGGCCCAGAAGAGTTTGGGAATCTACATGTTAACATTTGTGAAGGTAGGATAGAACAGGCTTTTTCCAAGTATCTGTCCCAAGAAATCAGTTGGTATAGCATCTAATAACTATTATAGAGGCTTGCTGCAGCTCTAAAACAAACAAACAAACAAACAAAAAAAAAAAAAAAAAAAAAAAAAAAAAAAAAAAAAAAAAAAAAAAACAGAGTACATTTCTTTTCCTCATCATTCTGCTCTCTTTGCTACCAGCCAAGATAAAAACTCATCCTTCTCCAGCCTAATGGCTGGGGGATAAAAAAAATAGGACTTTTGTGTCATGTCACATTTAATTCAATTCAATTCAGTTCAGTTCAGTTTATTTATATAGCACCAATTCACAACAAATGTTGTCTCGAGGCACTTTACAAAAAAAAAAAAAAAAAAAAAAAAAAAATTATACCCTGTAGAAACAGAAAGTTATAGATTACTAATTAAAAGTTCTGATCAGCTTAAAAAAAGCAAAATATTATTAAAAAACTTCAGTTATATTTAATCGAAGGGATTGTTAGGTTGCAATGAAGTGTACTACCAGCGATTCTGTTAAAACACTTCTTCACATTGGGATTTTTTTTTCTTGCATGTGTGAGAAGGTTAGATTTCTCTAAAATATTCAGTTGAACATTATGCTACTGCAATAAGAGATGAATTTACTTTAAGAGTTTTCACACATCTTTACCAATGGTTCTGATATCTACAGGCTGTAACTATATCCTAGAAATTCTAATAATTAAACTTATTCTACTAATTTATTTTTTGTTTTGGTAAGAGGGTGATCATACTTGGACTACATTTATATCTGCTGTGAAGAATAGAACTATCTCTCTGTTATTTCTATATCTGTGGTTCCCAGGCCTTACAGCCTGGGGGTCTCCCATGTGTCGCCTCCAGTGTAACATTAAAGCCCCTCTGAGCCTTTGGCAGGAAACCCTCCAAAATTCTCTTATGGCCACTTAGCTATAAATGCACATCAGGTTTATAAATCATCTGGAAAACATTTTAACTGTCAGTCACAGATTTATTTCACCTTTTTTGTATTTTTTAGGTGGGGGTTGTTGGATATTTTTTTTTTTTTGCTAATATTTATAGAGTGTGCAAGTTTATAGACTTGAACATTTGTGGAAAACTTTAGTCAGTGTTCTTGAACATGAACTGTCCTCCAGAGCCTCATAAACGCCACTTAGATTTTCAGTTTTTCTATCTGATTTAACTCTTCATTTGGTTCTTATTTTTTACATATTCAACCATTAATCTATCCATCCACCCATGCACCAATCCTTTCAACCATTAATCTGCTTATCTAGGACCTGCTACCCAACATTAAGAATGGTGCTAAGTGACCAAAACCTCCTCTTGCGGCTTTTTCCATGTGGAGCAGCAACTGTATTCTGAGTTTATCCCAAGCAGCGAACTTCCCAAGGCCAAGCCTAGTTTGCAGGTTTATTGTGTTGCTACCACCTACTCCCACAGCTTAAGACTCTAGGTTAGGCTTAGAAAATAAAGAAACACATGAACTTGAGAGTTTCATTGAGATTCATGAGTATGGAAATGAACTGCATTAACAACAGCTGCATTCTACTTCTGCATCTGTGCATGTTGCTTGTTTGCTGGAATATATGGGAACCAACAATTTCATCGAAATGGAATGTAGCCCTTTTTACTACCTCTGTTTTCCCTTCTTGTTTAAGTCAAAATGACAGCTGTGAAATAGGCCTGTTCCCTTCTAAACTCGCTCAAGAACAAATCCCAGATATGTCTAAACTCCTTCTTCTGACAATAGCTTATTTCTAAACCCAAGGTAGCCTCCTTCTTACCAGCTTTGATCCATGGCCCCAGATTTGGAGTTGCTAATTCCCATCCCAGCTGTTTTCCACTCTGCTGCACGACACCCAAATGTTGACTGGGGGTTCTGCACGATGGGTCTAACAGGAGTGTATTATCTGCAAAAAGCAAAAATGAAATCCAACCAAAACATAAAAACCCCTCATCATCTGACTGGGCCATTAAAGTATGTCTGCACAGTTCTACCCATAAAGGTTACAAACAAGGCCTGATTTATGGGGTCCTGTCGTCCTGGGCTAGAGGCGGTTTTGGGGCCTCATTTACACAAGGTTCTTTTAGACATATCAGGCACAAAAGCTTGATAATTAGGTGCACTAAAAATAGTTTCTCTGAAACAATCTTTCGATTTGACCTTTTTTAATAGTTTCATAAAATCATGCTGTTGTTTCTAGAAATGTCATCATCCCTACAAAAAATGGCCCAAACTGATGTAGTAACTATGTCAGGCCTGTAAGTGGTGATGCAACACAGTCACTGAAATTGCCACAAACAAAGAAGGCATAGAGAATCTACTAAAAGCTTGCTGCTGTTAGGTCTAACGTGTTGGCTTCAGAGGGTAATTAAGAGGAGGGGTTATGTAGAGATGCTCACAAGTCATACTTTACAACCCAACATCAAACATTAACTCTCAGGGACAAGAACATGTAATGTTTCAAGTCTTTTACACCAAGTCATAGTCAAGTCTCCAGTTTTTGCTCCAAGTTGTCTCTCAAGTCTTCTACCTCAAGCCCAAGTCAAGTCTCAAGGCTTTGACCCCACATCTATGTAGAGTCCCAAGTCTGTCACTTCATAGTGAAAGGCATACCTCTTTTACCCCAAGTCCAAGTCAGGTCTAAAGTGTAATCACTGAAATAAAGATTCTGATATTGGATAGACGCCCTCCAGTCTATCTAAGACACAGAACTATTGTAAGTTATAAATCTAAACAACTATCCTTAATCCTAAAGGTGTGAACATTTAAGATATTTATCTTTTTCAGAAAAGAAACAAAAGCACCTTAAACAGGAGAATATGTGGATCTCTCTCAGGGCTGTGGTCTGTGCATTACTCACTGAAAATACTTGCTTCATGGAAACATTAAATGAAAACAGACAAACTTGGAAGCTGCTTCTGACTCTAGTTGCTAGGACAAACAGTCGAGAAACACTGGGAGAACAAGTCAAATCCTGAGCAGATGAAGAGAAACAACGGACCTTGTTTGTAAGAAATAAAGCATGGGAAGAGCTGCTGTTTTCCTCATTTGGAAAATTCATCTATCATGAACAACTAGGATACAAAAGTTGCATTGATATTCTGCTGAGAAATCAATTTATTCTTTCTTATATTTCTTCTGAGTGGTCAGTGTTCAAACTAGCTCACTATCTCCCCTTCTGCTGCTGTAGTGAAAAGTCAATATATACATGTAATAATTTACATTTGTGGCAAGCTGTTGTCAATAATGTTTATTACAGTTAAAATTATTGTGATATTAGCCATAATTAGATTATAGGTTGCTACATACCTCTCTCCCTGGATACAAACATGCAAGTTGAATTTGTTTACACTTGTTTTATGCAGTACCAACATTAGTTTGGTTGAAAATAAAAAATAATTATAGGTTATTGTAAGAATACTAATCCTTCTATAAAGTTATGAATTTTCCAAAACTATCTCATAAATATCATATAAAAGGATTCCCAAGAAACAGCAGTAAAAAAGTTAGAAAAGAGTTTCCCCAATAGTTCTCTTCTATTCTTAATATAAAATCCTTCCACTGAAACTAAAAATCTACTGAGTCACATCGCACACATTAAGGAAATAAAACTGCAGATTAGGATATGATCAGATCCAAAAAGCATGCAGGACGTGGCACATCTTGGGCCCTGCTGTGTTATATAAATGCCCTGTGCTTCCACTGATGCTTAACAGGAAGCTGAGTTGATGTGATGTGATGTTGTTAACATCTCTCAAAAGACTATGCAGATAAAAACCATGACATGAGTCACAAATTTCGTAACTTTAGGCACTGCAGTTCGAAATGTGGCCACTAGATGGCAGCAGTCAACCAACTGATCCTGAAAATGTTAATACGTAAACACACAATGATACCACACAGTGATATAGTGCAATACAATGTATACAAACTGAATAGAATAGAACTAGTATGATGACTCATCATTTATTGTGTGTGAATCAACCATTCACTTTTCCTAAGTGGAGGCTGAGTTTTCTGTTGCCACACATCTTTTTCCAATCACATTTGGATCACCCAACAAACCCAGAACAAATATTACTCTTTGTGAGCTGGCTTTGGCTGCTCTTCAAGAAACACATGGAATTTTCTACCCTCCTCCAAACACAGTGAGCTGTGTATATTTAAAAAAAAAATGAAGAAGGCTCCAGCAGAAACAATACCAATCATTATGTCAGGCCTGTAAAAGATGTTTTTTATTATCTGTCCAGTGTGAGCACACTATGTTCTCACCCTCTGCAAAAAAGAGTGTTGAACTGATGGAACAGATGCCATCAGCCCTCAGTTTCAGTGCTTTGTAAAAGTATTCAGACCTCAGGACCTTTTCCACATTCTGTCACGTTACAGTCACAAACCTCTGTGCATTTTATTGGCATTTCATATGACATGCTGATGAAAAATGGTGTATATTTGTAAAGTGGAAGGATAATCATAGATGGTTTTCCACATTTTTAAAACTAGAACTGAATAGTGTGGTGTAGCTGAATTCAGTCCCACTGACCAGAACACACTCAGTTTCTGCAGATCTTTTGGGGTATCTCTATTTTTCATTCCTTGTAAAATATCTCAATTTCATTCAGATTGGCAGAACAGTGTATGTCAACAATCATTCTCAAATGTTGCCACAGTTTCCTGGATTTAGGTTTGGACTTTGACTAGGCCATTCTAACGCATGAATATGCTTTGCTCTAAACCTTTCCACTGTAACTCTGGCTGGATGTTTAGGGTTGCTGTCCTGCTGGAAGGTGAACCTCTGTTCCAGTCTCAAGCCTTTTACAGTCTTTAGCAGGTTATCTTCGAGGATTGGCCAGAATTTTTCTCCATATATCTTTTGTGCTACAGTTACAACAAAAGAATCCCCACAGCCTGACCCTGACCCTATCATGTTCCACCATGGGGATGACGAGTTCAGCATGATCTTCAGGGTTAGTATTCCACCGCATATAAAGTTTAGATGTAGGCCAAAAGATTCAGCTTTGATCAAGTCTGACCTCTGGATCTCTGCAGCACCTTCAGAATTCCCATTGACCTCTTGGCTGCTTCGGATTGCACATTTTTTCAGGGGGGAGAGATTAAAAGATGGTGAATATGAACATTTGGCAATATGTATTTGCAAAAACACTCACAGCACTACTTTTGCGAGGCATGAGGAGTTATTTTTTCTGGCTTTAGAGGGACACCTGAAGGGTCACAGAACAGTTCAGTTTCATATTTCCAAATATTACATTCCTTCCACTCTATCTGTCTAATCTGATCTAAATTGTTGGGTGTGTGTTTGAAACACTGTTAAACTACAGATGCCAGGCTTTAGTCCATGCTCTGTACCATGGCCTTGTGATTGCAGCCCCCCACCACCACCACCTCCCAACACACACATACACACACACACACTCAAAGAAAACTGACTTTTTATGATACTAGGTTAGGAGAACAAACACTCCCACAGTTGGATTTGAGGGTCAAAAACTTTTATAGCATTCTCAGGCATATTTTTATGAATGCTATTTATTAATGTCCCCATTTTACAAAAAAGTCTGTGTCATTCTGTGTTTTATTACAGCTTCAGCCACTGTAGGATTGGCTCAGCTAAAAGCAGGAATGTCCAGATCAGACTTGGTAATTGGTTTGTTTCCAGGGCCACCCCAAGACTCAGTGGAGCCCTTAACAGAATTTAATTTCCATATAAGATCATCACCCTACTGACACCACAGGACCACACAGTTTAATTCCACTGTGTGCATTTAAGACAACACATTTTAGAGTTAAAGGGACAGTACTATGTATTTTCCAGTGACTTAGTGCCATTTTATAGCACAATCAAGTAACTATGTTACCTTCAGTTATAAAAATGCTTTATATATCAAATATGACTTAAAAGTAATTTGACTTCGCAATTTGAAATTGGACTCTGAAATTGGGATTCTGTCTCTTTAAAAACTACTCCGCTTTGTGAAACTCTGCCTTCAGGAAGTCATCACAGCATTGCTCCTCTATTAACTCTAACAACATTTTTACCAGTGTTTCACTGAGAAGTAGCTTGTATAATGAACTCAGCAGATGCACAGTTCTACTAGGTGTTTGCTGATTGCTGCTGGCAAGTCTGAAGGAGCTGAGTGGGGAAGTCATGGGGGAGGAGTGCTCTCTGAGATGGAAGCCAAGAAGCTTCAAAACTGCAGCTCTGAGGAGGAGCTGCGCCTCGAAGGCAGTACTCAATCCACCCAGGCATTTTGCACAGTTGAATGGTTGCCACAGGAGATTAAAGGGTTTCTGAAACATGCATGAAAGAATCAAACACTCCAGGTATGTTTTTGATGAGGGAATAGGATTACAACATGATGTATAGCTCAAAAGAATCAATTTTACCTCATACTGCCTCTTTACTGTCAGCAGAGTGATAAACAGAGTCATAGTCATGACTCAGTCTCCTTATGGAAAGCACTTTAGGTGTTTTATGAGGTGAAAGAAAGACATTGTGGTGGTTGAGGTATTCCTATTGGCTCTTGGAGTCAGGCTCAGTAGACTGAGGAAGGAGGAACAAGCTGGCTGTGCTTAGAAGTACATTTATAAATTTGCTAATGGCTTGTTGCAGGAAGTGTAACCCCATCTCAGACACAACAGAAATAATTAAAGAAGTATACCATGCTATTTTGTGTTAACATAACTACCTAAGTATAATCATTTTACTTTGCATGTTTACACATAGCATACTTGATAGTTCTTTCAAATCTTACATGAATTGCAACAAGATGGTCCTGGGTTTGAATCCCAGCTACATTGAGTTTACATGTTCTCCCTGTGCATGCATGGGTTCTCTCTTGGTACTCTGGCTTCCTCTCATTCCATTGTTGCTTTTACTGGATGTTTAGGGTCATTATTCTGCTGGGAGGTGAACCTCTAATACTTTCTCAAGTGTTTTACAGCCTCTGACAGGTTTTCTTCTAGAATTGCCTTGTTTTTAGCTCCATTCTTTGCCCCATCAACACTCACCAGGTACCCCGTCTCTGCTGTGAAAAGCATCCTCACAGCATGAGGCTGCCACCATATTTCTCAAAAGGGATGGTGTCTCTTTGGATGATGTGCAGTGTAAATTTTAATCCACACAGTGTTTTGCACATAGGTTTAAAAGATTCCAATTGGATCACCTTAACAGAACAACCTTGTTCCACTGCTTTGTGTCCCCTACATGGCTAGTGATAAACTTTAAATGGAACTTTTCTTTTTTTTAAATGATGGCTGTCTTTTTATCAGCCTTTTATAATGGTCAGATTTGTGGAATGCCCAACTAGTAAGTGCCCCATTGTTATGTCAATTTCTTCCACCTGAGCTGAGCTAAATTTTCTTTAGGGGAATCAGTGTAAAATGGGCCAAGTACATATGTAATACTACACTATCACATAAAATCCCATAAAATATATTAAAGTTTATAACTGTAACATGAAAAAATGTGAAAAAGCCCTAGAGGTATAAATACTTTTGAAATAATGTATAATGACTCTTGGTGGCCCCCTCCTGCCTAAATATGTGTATTTATTGTTATTTGATTAGCAGAATAACAAGTATTACTCATTCCATCTATAATTGCCCACATATGTCTTCAACAATCCCAAGAGTTAGTGTGACGCCACTCAACTGGACTACAATGTTGGATTTCAGATTTGCTTGTTTAGATTTCTTAATGAACATCTCAGGAAGAAAAATACTTCACTTCCATTATGGAACACAGATAAAAGGAACGTCTTTAATCACAGGCAGTTTTAGAGGATTTGCTTCGTACGCCTTGTCTAAACCTATACTGATGCTGTATGTTTAACAAGCACAAACAGCATTCCTGAGCAAGGACCCCACATTTTCATGACTCAAATGTGACCATGAAAGTCACTTCTTCCAGACCATCCCAGAATGCATCAAGAGGTTTAAACATCTACGGTGAAGTTACTCTGCTTCCTCCAGTCTTTGACCGACATCACTCTGTTACGATAAACAAGTCAGGGTTTATTCTGACAGGTCTAATTGCTTTTTTGAAAGCTAGAATTCATATCAGTTAGCTTCCAGAGAATAAAAGGCAGATCAGTGAATAAACTGTGGGGAATGAGGGTGGAAATCCTTTTGGATTATGTAATCTCTGGTTGGACATCAGGCATTGGGCTAAAGCATACTGTCTCAGTGACAATGATTTTAACTAGAGTTTTCTCTTCTGACAAGGCACCATGTTCCAGTTTTGACTATATTCTCTAAATGTCAAGCATATATATATATATATATATATATATATATATATATATATATATATATATATATATATATATATATATATATATATATATATATATATATATATATAGAGCGGCTGGGTAGCTCAATGGGTAAGTCACCCGACCTTCACCCGGGAGACCGGGGTTCGAATCCAGGCCGGGTCGCTTGGTTGAGATATCCAGTGTGGGTCCTTAGGCAAGATCCTTCGCGCTACTGCCTACCTCATGATGAGTGACAAAGGAATACACGCCATACCGGCTCAGACGTCGCCCGGTCAAACAAGGTCTGCGTCAGGTGCTGGGGAACCAGGGCACCTTCACGAAAAATGGGTTACTGGAACAAGACGGAATTGGGCGAGAGGTGAAAACTTGGATCTGTTGGAATGCTACTACTCAAGTAACCCTAGTCAGAGGGGTTACATGCAAAGAATGCGGGAGGAATGGTTACGTCGACATCCCCATTCAACACTAACTGCCAAACAACTAGTAGCTCAGTGTTCCAACATCCGCAAACGGCGAATGCTGTCACAACTTCAGATAGACGAGGTACAACACAAATGCTACGGCAAGGGGGAGCCAGGACGCCAGGTCAGAGGGGAGTTAGCTTCAACTCCCCACCCGGAGATTGGGTATGCAGCCCCAATAATGAACGAACCATCACAGCTGAACGAGGCAGCAACTGACCTGAGAGGTAGGATCGTGGCCCGAATGAACACCAGGCAATCCCGATGCCAATTACAACGGCTGAGTGAAGTACCATCAGAAAGTCTCATTGAAGATGTGAATGCAGCATTGAGAACGATCCCTACCAACACCATAACGGAAACCAATGAGCTGGTGTACAACTCAGCATCAGTGATCCTTGAGATGCTCGGCTATAGGAGCAACCATGAGATTCAATACCCACCATGGAAAAGACGGTTAGAGGCTAAAATCAAGGTAACAAGGAGGGAAGTGAGCCAATTGTCAGAGCTCCAAAGAGGTGCAATCAAAAGACCAGTACCCAAGCGGTACAGCCAGATGCCCATACCTGAAGCGCTCGAAACTGCCAAACAAAGGCTCCAAGCCTTGGCCAGTCGCCTAAAGAGGTACACGAGAGAAAATGAAGCCAGGAGGATTAACCGGCTCTTCTCCACCCAACCAGCTAAAGTGTACTCTCAATGGCAGGGTAATAACAACAGAGCAGACCCACCAAGGCTGGAGACCCAACAGTACTGGAAAGGCATATGGGAAAGGGAGGCAACCCACAACAGCAATGCACAGTGGCTAATCTCTCTACGAGATGACCACAGCAACCTCCCTGAGCAAGCCCCAGTAACTGTCCAAGAAAGAGTCTCAGGTATGAAAAACTGGACAGCACCAGGTCCTGACATGATCCATGCCTACTGGCTAAAGAAACTCACTGCCCTCCATGAGCGACTGGCAGCTCAAATGAACCAGCTGCTACAAAGTGGGACTCACCCTGAATGGTTAACTGAAGGGCGCACAATCCTGATCCAGAAGGATCCCTCCAAGGGTTCGGTCCCATCCAACTATCGGCCAATAACCTGTCTCTCTACAACATGGAAGCTCATGTCAGGCATCATAGCAGCTAAGATAAGTGGGCACATGGATAAATACATGAGTACAGCACAGAAGGGCATCGGCATAAATACCAGAGGAGCCAAACACCAACTCCTGGTAGACCAAACAGTCGCCCGAGACTGCAAAACCCAACACACCAACCTGTGCACGGCTTGGATTGATTACAAGAAAGCCTATGACTCAATGCCACACACTTGGATCATTGAATGCTTAGAGATGTACAACATCAACAGGACTCTAAGAGCCTTCATTGCAGCCTCGATGGGGATGTGGAAAACCACCCTTGAAGCCAACTACAAGCCAATTGCACAAGTGTCCATCAAATGTGGCATATATCAAGGAGACGCTCTGTCCCCACTGCTGTTCTGCATAGGTCTGAACCCCCTCAGCCAAGTCATCAACAAGACTGGCTATGGATACCGACTCAAGAACGGAGCCACCATCAGTCACCTCCTCTACATGGATGACATCAAGCTGTACGCTAAGAGCAAACGAGACATCGACTCACTGATCCACACCACCAGGATCTACAGCACTGACATTGGGATGTCATTCGGACTAGAGAAGTGTGGTCGGATGGTTACACAGAGAGGGAAGGTCATCCACACAGAAGGGGTCTCACTCCCAGAGGGAACAATAGCAGACATTGAGGACAGTTACAAGTACCTGGGAATACCACAAGCAAATGGCAGCCTCGATGAGGTCACAAGGAAAGGAGCCACAGCCAAATACCTCCAACGAGTAAGGCAAGTCCTGAGAAGCCAGCTCAATGGCAAGAACAAGATCCGTGCGATAAACAGCTATGCCTTGCCAGTAATCAGATACCCTGCAGGAATAATAAGCTGGCCAAAGGAAGAGATAAAGACCATGGATGTTAAAACTCGGAAACTACTAACCATGCATGGAGGGTTCCACCCTAAATCCAGCATCCTGAGACTATACGCGAGCCATAAGGACGGAGGCAGAGGACTAGCGAGTGTGAGAGCCACTGTCCAGGATGAAACATCCAAGATCCATAAATACATCAAGGTCAAAGCCTCAACCGACGATGTGCTCAGCGAATGTCTCAAACAATGGGGACCAGAGGATGAGTTGCTGGACGAACCGTCATGGGAGGATAAGCCCCTACATGGGATGTACCACCGACAAATAACTGAAGTGGCTGATATCAGGAAATCCTACCAATGGCTGGAAAAAGCTGGACTCAAGGACAGCACAGAGGCACTCATCCTGGCTGCACAGGAACAGGCCCTAAACACCAGAGCAATAGAGGCTCAGATCTACCACACCAGACAAGATCCAAGGTGTAGATTGTGCAAGGAGGCCCCTGAGACAGTCCAACACATAACAGCAGGGTGCAAGATGCTGGCAGGGAAAGCGTACATGGAACATCATAACCAAGTGGCGGGCATAGTGTACAGAAACATCTGTGCAGGATATGGACTGGAAGCCCCGAGATCAAAGTGGGGCACACCCCCAAAGGTGGTGGAGAATGACCGAGCTAAGATCCTGTGGGACTTCCAGATCCAGACAGACAAAATGGTAATGGCGAACCAACCGGACATCGTGGTGGTGGATAAACAACAGAGGAAAGCCGTTGTGGTGGATGTAGCAATACCAAGCGATTGCAACATCAGGAAAAAGGAACACGAGAAACTGGAGAAATACCAGGGCCTCAGAGAGGAACTGGAGAAGGCCTGGAAGGTGAAGACCACAGTGGTGCCTGTGGTCATCGGGGCCCTCGGGGCAGTCACCCCCAAGCTGGAGCAGTGGCTAAAACAGATCCCAGGAACAACATCAGACATCTCAGTCCAGAAATGCGCAGTTCTCGGCACAGCTAAGATACTACGCAGAACCCTCAAGCTCCCAGGCCTCTGGTAGAGGACCCGAGCTCAGAGGTTGAGAAAGACCACCCGTGGAGGGTGAGAAGGGAATTTTTATTATTTTATATATATATATATATATATATATATATATATATATATATATATATATATATATATAAATTCCGGCTCGTTCTCGAGATGTGTGCTATTACTCAACTTTTCGTTTCGAGTTACCATGGCGACGTAATTAGCGAAAAACTACCCCATACAAAGTCAATGGAGCGAGGTCCTGAAGACATCCTAAAAAAACACTATTTTTGAGGATTTACTGTGTCATCATGGTTTCGCCTACAAACGCCATTCAACACTCATGTTGTAGATACATCTGTGCTGTGTTCAGAAGTGAAGACGGTATGTTGATAGCCTCTGATGGTTTTTCCACAGCACATCTCTAAGCGACCCAAAGTTTTAGGAAAAATCATGATTTCAGAGTGTAACTGCAATTAACTGCCGCTCCGTCAGAGTGTGGGAGAAAGAGGATTTCAGAGCCCAGATTATTTTTCAACTCGCCATCATGCCCACAAATATTGCTCAAATGACATGATTTAAGGTCACGATATCGAACCGCTCATTGGCTTTCAAAAAATATTTTCGAATTTCCTCTAGGCTGATGGTTTTCTTTCAAAGTGCTTCAGAGCAAAGTGTCGCCGGAGGATAAGGGGGACACTCGGCCATTCATTTTCCTGCTATTTTCATGATCTCACCACCTTTCCCACACATTCTTTCGCTCGTCCCTGCTTTCACTGTGAATGATGTACAGATGTGAATCGCAGGACCAGCAAAGATGAAAGACGGCCCTCGCTCATGCTTCAAGAATTTTTCCGATACCTCTTACGGTTCCCGAACGGGAAGGAGATGTTCGGAAAGGGTTTCTGAGTCTAACTGGCTGGCTTGGGCCATTCATCTACCTCCCAGCTTTTGGGAGCACCTTTCCCACACATTCTTTCGCTCGTCCCTGCTTTCACTGTGAACGAGGTACAGATGTGAGTCGCGGGACTAATGAAGATGAAAGACGGCCCTCGCTCATGCTTCGAGAATTTTTCCAATACCTCTTACAGTTCTTGAAGGGGAAGGAGTTGGTCACAAAAAATTTTTTCAGTCAGGCTGCCTGCCTCAGACATATAGAACATTCTCTGCACCAAAGTGAGTGTCGCTGACAGTGTCAGTTGGCAGAGAGACATTAATTACCATAGCAACAACACACTGAGTGGGGCAGCCACAGCTTTGATCTATGAGGGCTCCAGCTTGGGAGCAGAAGGTGCCTAGAAGCAACATGGCCGCTCTGCTAAGGGACTTGGTTGACTTCAGTGATGAGACCTGACCAGCCTAAACTAACAACCACACTGGACTTTCAAAATAAGAGCTCAATATACCCTCCAAAATAAAAGCCTTCATGTTTTACACAGCAGGTAACTGCAGCTTTGTGCTAAATATAAAAGGTTTGACTCAAGCAGTTTTACACATGGGATTGGTCTGGCCTTTTAAAATGACACTCACTGAAAATTTCAAAATAAAAGCCTCATACTCCCTTACCTACACTATGTTTAAAGCTGAGAAAAGAGTACATTGGGATGTTGGATTAGGACGAAGGATCCATGCGTGTGATAGCCCTTTTTATGGTAGTGTCAAGATGCTAGTGGGATGGGACATGCTAGTCATAGCCCACAGACTAATGGTAGCATTTAAGCTAATATTAGCATGTTAGCTTAGTTTAATACAAAAGCATGATATTTACTTACTAAATGAAGTTAAGTCCATTACTGTCAACATAACTGTGATAACGCACATTCTACTGGTAATGTCAACATGTTAGCTGCTCTACATGCTAGTGATAGCCGTCATGCTAACATTAGCATTAGCATATATCTAAAATGAGCATTTTTTTCCTTATTTTGAAATAATAATTAGGTTTAACATACTAAATGGAATGAGTCTATGTTAGTCAACAGGATGGTGACACTCCACATCCTACTGATAGCATTTTAGCTAGCATTAGCACTTTAGCTAATTTTAGCTTATACACCCATATTAAATGGAATAAAACTGTTAATCAGCATTATAGTGATAACCTAGATCCTACTGGTAGTGTCAACATGCTAGTTGCTCCACATGCTAGTAATAGCCCTCTTGCTAATATTAGCCTTACAGCAAAAATAAGCATTGTATCTCATTACTGATGTATTTGCTGTGTTTAGCATACTGAATGAAGTAAGTCAATATAAGTCCACATGCCAGTGACACCCCACATGCTACTGATAGCATTTAAGCTAGCATTAGCATTTCGGCTAATTTCGGCTCATACACTACCGTTTGCAGTTAGTCAACATGTCAGTGAGATTCCCCATCCTACCAACTTCTGTCTAGCTAACCTTTGCATTGTTGTTCATCTTTAGCATCAAAACGCCTCTATCGGTTCTCACTGACATGCACACTTTTAAATTTCTTCATAAATTTTCTAGTTAAACTTTATCACATGATGACAATCCAGGGTATAACTTAGACTATTCCATCTGTGCTGTTGTTATAGGTCCTCATTTAACATTTTTCTAACTGGCTCCAGTTTGAGCCTGGAAGCTGCATCTGCTTGTTGTCCTAAGGTAAGAAGTCAACTATGTGAATAGGTAAAGCTGCTTTAGAATCCAGAAATGCATCCATCTGAAAAAGTGCTGTTGATGTTACACTGTTGTGCTAAGCTAATTCAGTTTACTGTGGAGAAGGATTCTCTATGTTTTGTTTAATATAGTCCCAGGTTTATGGCATTACTGGTATTTTTTTTTTTTTTTTTTTTTTTTTTTTTCTCATTGTTTCTTATGTCTTTATTACACTTAATGTAAACAGAAGAACCTTTTATGACTGCAATAACTGTTGCCATGAAACAGGTGAGCACTGAACAGTGTGCATCTATATAAAATAAAGAGTTAAGTCCAGATTTTATCCTTGAGCATTTTGTTGTTGAGACAATCAAGTAATTGTTTCAGTGCTCGTTTATGTGACATGCTTACCTCATTTTACAACCTTTTAATTACAACCTCATGTTTTAAATGAAATCGTGACAAACCAGTGGAACTGAGATGTGTATTTTTTTTTTTTACCGGTATGTTTTCAGCTTGCCAATTAATCCCTCAAAGTGATCATTAACACGATGAAAATGTGGTCAGATACTCTGTGGTGGCCCCATAGCATATTTACCGGTGAGCAGCTCTTCTAAACAACTTCATACAGAACTCACATACATTAAGCTCTCCTCGTTTTTTTTTTTTTTTGTTTGTTTTTTTTTTTACCTTTTTACCCTTCAGACAGATTTAATACTCCATTATGGTATTTTTAAAGGCATTTCTTCACTTATGGGATTTGTTGCAAAGTGTCTTAAACATAATAATACTGTCCTGCTGGTTGGCAGATGTTGCTGTATAAATTACAGAAAATATCCCTTGTGTGTTCATCCGATGATAAAATAAGTGATCTCACTTTGCTGAAAACCACAACAGTGAAGTTCAGCCCTGCTGGGTCTTATTCTAATTTGCTTTGGGAAAACTTGTGACATCAAACTGCATATAGAGAATGGATACATTGTTTAATTTTCACTGAAATGCGAAATGACGTTACAAAACAGGACAGGTTTGTTCATTTGGAACATAGCCAAGGTTCTTTTGAGGTCATGTATACCATATTTTCTGTCATTGTTTAACAGTGTAACTCATCAAAGGAAAGTTTTTTTCCCAAGCATAACATCCACTGAAATTTGTACAATCAGTTTCATAGTTTCATAGCTTAAACTATGAAGGATATTAAAATCTAAAGAACTCATGATTTTATTTCAATAAGCATAACCAGAGGTGGTTAGAGTACCCAGAAATTGTACTCAAGTAACAGTAGCATGGGTGGTTCTATACAGTGGCCAACATGGGCCTGTGCCCCTCTAGAACTGGTCCTGGCCCCTGTAATGGCCCCTGTGCGGAAGATAAGGGAAAACAGATGGTGGGTACACATGAGACATGTCACCCGCATTTCCTGTACCTGTGCCCTCTGCCCCCCGCACTTTTTTCAGCGTTACAACTGTTTAAGCCATTGTGAACATGGGGTAACGTGTTTTACTAAGCTGTCTTTAAACACATCATGAGTGTAAACGCTGCACTGTAGCTACAGGATTGGTTCTAATCATGCCAGATGGCGGTGCGGGGGTGTGGTGCACTACAGTGGCGTGTCTTGCATACAGACACAATGTAATCTCTCTTCTTGACTCTGTGGGTGCATAATTGCTGTGGAGTCCATTCTGCTGCAGAGCAGAGATGCAAGGAGTCTAGATTGGGGGTAACACCAGTGTGACCTGTGAATCACTGACAGGAGACATGCAGCTGAGAGGAGCTGCACAGTGTGTGTCAGCTAACCAGCCAGAGCCAGCAAAAGGCAAAAAAATCTTTGCACAGTTTTTTCTAAACAAACCGTGTAAGTTGAGTAATGTTTCATGCAGATAATGTTAGCTCAGTGATGACTTGTTTATCCACGCCAATATATCATGTTAAGATTAAGAAGAAGAATGATGTTACCTATGTTACATCACTTGCTAATGTGTAAATATGTCCCCCCTTACTACAGAGATGATGGCTACATCCCTGACTGAAGAGATTATACTAAATCTGTTTCTTATGATGATATGCACTGGCACAGAAATCATAACTAATTGGTCCCTTGGACCAGTTTAATTTATTACCTTCAAAGTTTTACTTGAACAATAAATTTAAAACTATGGTTCAACAGTATTGAGATAGGATCAGAGTTTTCATCTGCTAGATCAGGGGTCTGCAACCTGCAGCTCCAGAGCCACAAGAGGCTTTCTGGCTCTTAATGTATTAAACAATTAAATATAGCTGAAATATAGTTGTTTGCTTTTGTTTTGTTTTGTTTTTTGTTGTTTCTTTGTTCTGTTCCCCCCTGAAAAAATACTGGTGCCACCCTGGCCCCCCTGGTAAATTTGGTCTAGAACTGCCACTGAAAAGTAGCCCTACTTCTACATATTTTTTACTCAAGTAAAAGTAAAAAGTAGCCATCCGATAAATTAACTTGAGTAAGAGTAAATAAATTTTTTGGTAAAAAGATTACTAAAGTACTGAGTAACTGATTATAACATCTGATTTAATATTGTAAAAATGATGTAGTCAAATAAAAAAATATATAAAGTTAGGTGCAATCTCTGGTGCTTTAAAGACTAAAATGAAATGATTAATATAATTACAAAATAGCAAATTTTAAGCAGAAGAAACACTGTTCCAAATTAACCTTTTTCAATATAAAACTTCCTTCCATCCATTATCTAACGCGCTTATCGTTACGGGGTCGCGAGGGAGGCTGGTGCCTATTTCCAGCAGTCACCTGACAAGAGGTGGGGCACACCCTTGACAGGTCAGCAGTCTATGACAAGGCAACACAAAGAGACGGGACAAACAACCATGCATGCACACACACACCTAAGCTTGAAAACATGTAACTGGTTGGATTAATGATGACATGACACAGAATGTGTTAAAAGAAGTAGAAGAAGGTCAGACTAAGCTCTGCTAGAGTGGAACATGCCGTGCTGCATACAGGGGTCATGACTTGCAGAGGGTGTGAATAAGTGAAAAGCAGATGAGAGCATCCTCGCATGCAAAAAATGCCCCTGTCAGACACTTCAGCATATCTGCAATGCCCGGAAAACAGGCTGCAAGTGGGGGGAGTTTGTGATGGGCTTACAGGGGATTTCTCTCTTATTAGGTACAGAAACGTGATTTGTAAACAGTATTTTTCAAGATCATTCTTCAGTCCATATAATATGTTCCTGTATGTTTCTCAAAATGCATGGAACACTTTTTCTTTAAAAATAACAAACTACCTCACGTATGCTCCTCCTTAGGTTTTTCTGTTTCTCAAATAAATGGAAACAAATGTGAAGTTGGGGTTTCTTCCAAGTCTGCCTGAAAGAAAAAAAATGGTATGAAAAAAATCTCCATTAACTGTGAGGATTCCTTTTACTAGTGACAAACATTTAGCAGATGGTTGAATGGGAGCAGGATCAACTTTAGTAGAAAAAGCCAAATATTCAAGAGCCTCTCAGCATGATAGATCTATTTATATATGCAGAACAGTGCTCTAAGTCATCAAACCAATACACAGGGTTGTTATCTGAGATATTTAGACAGTTCTAAATGTGGGAGATGCATTGTGTCCTTGCTTTATGCTTATATGGGGAAAAAAACATGAAATCCAAGCAACTCTCGAAAGTCTACACACCTCTGTTAAAATGCCTGGTTTCTGTGATGTGAAAAATGCAACCAAGATCTTTGTCCTTGTATAATTTGATATTTAGTGTTGAGCACACTTCTGCTAATGTGCTAATTAGAGATAATTTTTCATTTAGCTGTTTATCTAAGTTTGAAAATGTTTAACGCACTTAGCATCTCCCAAGTTAATTTTTCTGGATAATTTCTAAAGCACGAAGTTACTTGGCTGTTTTGCAAACTTTCAGCTGAATAAAGTTCAACATCTGAGTTTAAGTTTTGGTTATCGACTGAATGATTCAAGTAGACGTTTATATTCATGCTTTAATTATGAAGTGGTAGAAGACTGTTTAGCAGCTCCGTTTCCTCTCCTCTCTTTTTTATTTCCCAATAACTTTACTTCAAACAAGAAACATATGGGAACAAAATAAAGCACAGACAGTAGAAAACAAGATATAAACATTAATACAATATCTAAGGACATTACAGAACATGTAAATTATAATGTCAAAATTAAACTGGTGCTCGTGGGTTGTAGTCAGATAAAATTTTAATTGAAGTTAGCACTTTCATGCTTTAGGTTCCACTAAATACCGTGTTGGTATTAGTGCTTCAGTCTTAGCGGAACTAATGTTTATGATTAGTTCTTTGTTTGTGCCAACTAACTTTTTAGTTAGTGGTGCCCACCACCGGTAACTGAAAAATCTGACAAATATCTTAGAAATAAAGAAAGTGTGCAATATCCTGGTTGCTTAAGTGTGCACACCCTTAAACTAATACATGGTTGATCCACATTTTGCCTCATTTTCAAAATTCAGTATTTTTCATTTCAGTTACAACTGAATGAGAAAGCTAAATGGTGTTAAGATGTAGATATTAAAGGCATTTTTTAGGGGGTTTGTTCCAGAACTGAGCATGGAAACAAAATGGTGACTCACCTTATTTAGTTCTGGTCGTGGGAAAACTGAGTAACAATTCAAATTAATTCAAAAATACTTTATTTATCTCAAAGGGGAATTGAATTTTGTTGTAGTAACTCATATCATCTAAGTATCTTAGAGAGTCATTGTGGACGTTGATGCTGTTGGCAGGAAAGAATTCAAGTAGCAGTCAGTCTCGCAACAAATCTGAAGAGGCCTCTGACTGAAGACTGTTGCTGTATGACAGTCTTGACTGTCATGACAAGCTAATAGCTCAATTTCCTTGGCAGCAGAGATGATATTCTACAGTAACATGTCTTGGATGACCCCATCACATGTTGGCAAGAACTGCTGATCCACCCAATTTGCTTTCACTGCTCCTCTTTAAATGTGTGTCTGGTCATAGGCAGAGACACACTGGAGTCAGGGATATGATCCTTGCCCGTTATGATTGATGAAAAACATGGTTTGAACTTCCACCTCCTCTCTCTGCTCTTTGTTCCTGCTCTGTATCCATGAAGCCTCCTGTTAAAGTCCTTTGGTATTTGGGTTCATATTTCAAGTATTATTTGAGCTTTTAAGATACTAATCAGCTGCTCCCTGTTGTAAAAACAATACTTTTTTTGCCATGGTTACACATCAAAGCTACTGTCCAAAAGTAAGAAAGTAAGTGCAAAAATCTTTCCAGCTGTACAGCTTCTAAAATCAGAGGGAATAATTGTCCAAAAATGCAATGCCTCAACCCAAGAAATTATCAACCAAAATCTTCAAAATGAACAAATAAGACCTACAACAGTTACAGTACGAAAGGGCAGCAGTTTTTCTGGCTGGATGTACAGAGATATCTATCTGGTCACAAATTCTTAAAAAACATAAACTCATCCCTCTCAGATTTATTAAAAATAAGTGGGAGAAATTCAATATTTCCCATCAGACACAAACACCTAAAAGGGGTCTAAAGAGAAGAACCTTCTCCTTTTGATATTGTTGATGATGCTGCAAAGGTGACAAAGGAGCACAAGCACGTCAGCTGTCCTCTTCCATTTGTCATTGAGTGTTCAGATCAGTGTAAAGCAAGCTGCGATCTAAATGTAGCAAATCTGATTTTCCTTACTTCCAGCAGGCAAAAGCATTTGTGAATTAGGTTAAACAAGAAACTAACTGCAGCAATGTTGGCCTCCAATGTTTTCACTGCTGACTTCAAGCTTCACCTGCCAGATAAGAAAAGTGACTAAAAGGAAATGGGTCATCTCCACCTATCTGTTTGTTTCCCTCCCTTCCCTACCACCCAAACAGCACTGGTTTTTCACAATCTTTGTTCTTTGCCATGTACTTAAATATACATAAATAAGGTCAGAGTTTCTCTTCAATGCATGCAAACCGCCTCATTGAAAAGTGAGAAAACCGAAGCTCTGTTTGTTCAGTTGTGCTATTTAAACACAGATTTTCCTTTGTGTGTAGTTTGAAAATGAAACATACACCCGATTTCTGGTTTGTGCACATTTATCATGTACATTTAGCTTTGTTTATTTTCCCTAGAGGCAAAAAACACATGCAAACACACTCACAACTCAGGACAATTTGAGTCATCAACCTAACCTGGCTGTTTTTGGACTGTGGGAAGAAACCAGAGTACCAGGATCCAACCTCAGTATGCAAACTTCTCATGCAAAGCCCTCATCAAAGGCAGGCTTGCACCATTTTATTTCGCCTTCACCAGAGATGGAAGAAAAACAGACAGACAGCTGCTGGAGTGGGCATGCAAATACAGATTCAAATTAAATTTATTTTTGGTAAATTTACAACATTACAAAAAAAGGAAACAAAATTAAATTTATTTTTCAAACCAATAATTTAAGTATAAGCCAAGGCTTATACTTGCCTACTCTATTCAGAGACTCAGCAGTCTACACTAATGAAAGATATCTGCTGTCCATAAACATACACACATTTCATTAACTATACATGTATATCCATATGCATATATTACATACATACATGGTTACACAATATATATATACATCTACATAACAGTATAAACTTTTTATAATTTTACATTTTAAGGCACTTTTAAAGCTCACCATAAAAGCACATAATTTGAAATCATCATTCAATTTATTCCATAGTTTCACAACAATAACTGAAATGCATGTAGATTTTACTTTTCACTTTAGCATGTTCAAAGATTAACAAACCTCATAAATTATATTTACTCCTCTTTAACTTAAATAATTTTGAAATTTCAGAAGGAAGACTTTTATTCAGTGCTTTATAGAGCTTTTACAGATGTCCACTGTGTGGACAGTGGACATCTACTTTTTACATCTGTAAAAAAAAAAAAAAACACTTTTAAATAAATACTTTTAAAGTATCACTTTGAATAAAACGTTTATTAGTTGGTTCATGATATCCTACTTTATTAATAAGTCAAATAACTTTTCTTATAACTAAACTAATCAAGTCAATTTTATTTGTGTAGCACATTTCAGCAGCAAGGCAGTTCAAAGTGCTTTACATCATAAAAAACATCAATCAAGTATACAGCAAATCATCAAAATCATCGAGCAAATATCAATGCATCAAAATCATTAGGATCATCAAGCAAATATAGTTCCATGTTTTACTTACTACTGATCAAAGGCAACTCTAAATAGGTGGGTTTTTATCCTTGACTTAAAAGAACTCAGTGTTTTGGCTGTTTTGCAGTTTTTTGGGAGTTTGTCCCAGATTTGTGGTGCATAAAAACTAAAGGCTGCTTCTTCATGTTTGGTTCTGGTTCTGAAAATGCAGAGTAGACCAGAACCAGAAGACCTGAGTGGTCTGGAAGGTTGATACAATGACAACAGGTCTTTAATGTATTTTAGTGCTAAGCTGTTCAGTGATTTAACAGAAGTATTTTAAGTTCTATTCTCTGAGCTCCAGGGAGCCAGTGTGAGGACTTTAGAACTGGGGTGATGTGCTCTATCTTCCTCGTTTTAGTGAGAACGTGAGCAGCAGCGTTCTGGATCAGCTGCAGCTGTCTGACTTTTTAGGCAGACCTCAAAAGACACTGTTGCAGTAATCGATGAGACTGAAGTTAAGTGCATGGATGACTTTTTGACTAATATGTCAATTGTTGTTTTATTTGAATTTCCCCATATTTCTGAGCAATATGACAAACAGGCCATAACCAAGGAGGAGTATGTAATGAACAAGCCTTTTAGTTTTATTAAATCTTTTATCTTAAACAGTATTGCTATCGTTTTTGCAATTTTGTTTCTAATATATTCAGTGTGAGGCTTCCAACTTAGTATATTGTCCAGAATTATACCAAAAAATCTGGTCTCACAAACTCTTTCGATTTCAACTCTATTCATATGTAACTTTACATTATTTTAGATGAGATTACCTGAAAATATACATTTGTTTGTTTTTTTCTTTAAGGATAGCTTATCATAGTCAAACCACTTTTTTGAACCCAGCTTGTTCTTTTTTTTACTGTTTGTATTAGTTTGTTCATATTCTTTCAAGAAAAAAAAGTTTATGTCATCTGAAAACATCAATTTAAAAATACAGTATTTTGTAAAATAAAGTGTAAATAATTAAGGTCCAAGAACTGACCCTTGAGGAAGACCACATTTTACATTTTCAGTTCTTGTTACCCAGTCGATCTGTATTTTTATGTCTGTTTATTTTTTCTAAAGGGACAATAATGATTGTAGATTCTTGTAAATATTTTCAAAAACTCATAAGTCATTATGAGTCATTATGATTGACAAAATGTGTATGTTGATGATGTTCATCAACATACACATTTTGCTAATCATAATTCAATAATTCAAAAACCAGGTTATTGCACCCAGCTGAGAGTGTATCTGACACCTGAATCTAAACACCTGTGAGTGAGTGTGTGTGTGTGTGTGTGTGTGTGTGTGTGTGTGTGTGTGTGTGTGTGTGTGTGTGTGTGTGTGATTGTGTCTATAAGGTTTCTTCACAAGAAAGGGTGTGAGGACCCAAAGACCTGCCACCCAGGACATGATGACGACATGAGAAAGATCGGAGTCACAGACACCCAGTAGCACCCCAAGGACGGAGCCCTGGGAGCCCCCCGCAGGGACAACTGCACCTCCCCAAGACAGAAGCAGAGGAGAGCCCTGGGTGACCCCCCAGCAGCTACAATGCAGAAGACCCAACTTTTAGATATGACCAGGGATACATCTAAAAGTTGCGGGACAATGGCCCTCGAGGCCTGGATTTGAGGACCCCTGGTCTGGACCATCCAACAGTTCATTTCCTTCAGTAATCCAGGCTTCTGCTACCATAATAAATTTCTCATCAAATGTTTGAAGGTATTTTTTTTAGAGAAATTACTCTGAATACTCCTGCTATTGAAATTAATTAGTGAACCCCTCACTGAAGCTGTCTTCAGAGTAATATTCACAATGCTGTTTAGGATTATAACTGAAAATGCTCTCTGGGTTTATATCAGTTTCTATGTCATAAAACTTGTGATCTTTAAAGTAAAAACACTTAAAATGTGCACTTTTACCTATATTTGCATTATGTGTCATTTGCTTCTATCAACATGTTCAGAACTGAAAAGACAGAAAACCAAAAACCAAAACATGTAACCCATTAATACCAAGTTATTATTGTTGTTTTGTGCATCTGCAGTTCTCCAGCTCAGAAACATTTTTGATGGTTAGGACTTTAAGCTCAGGGGAACCATTAACTCAATGTTTCATAATTTTTAGTCCATGTACCCTGTATTTTTTTTCCTTCTTCAGAACCCTTGCTTGGTAAGCAGCCTCTGAATTTTGCTTTGTAAGGTGTTCATTCAAAAACACATCTGTGCCCTTTTACAACTTTTAGAATCTCAATTTTGTGTTTTACACTGTGTTGTGTTCTATATGACAATATTTGGTCTTTAGTTCTGTTTATCCGAACTTGTATTTTGTTTTTGCTGTATTGTGTGACAAGCAGCAATAGTTTTGCTATCCAGCAGATATCACATCCTCTTTTCTTGTGTACTGTTCCAGATCCTCCACTCTTTTTTCCAGTTCTTCTAGTTTCTCATCCTTTTCTTTAGTAATCACCTTCAGTTGTTAAAATTCTCCAATCAAACACATCAGGCTTGTCTGTTGCTTCACCACCTTGCTGAGTTATTACAGATATTTCCTGCACTCA
The DNA here is from genome assembly GCA_014839685.1 of Anableps anableps. NCBI lineage: Eukaryota > Metazoa > Chordata > Actinopteri > Cyprinodontiformes > Anablepidae > Anableps > Anableps anableps. The sequence continues at coordinate 5,542,164 of CM026086.1, forward strand.
ATCCACTATTAGTGAATAATTAAAATGCAGCAAAATACTCTCATATGTTGGTGTTGTAGATACAGATATCACACATGCCAGAAAACCCACTAGGTAAAATACAGAACTACAGGAAAATATTTACACCCTTCACTTTCCACATTTTGTTACATTAACAACTTGTTCTAATATTGATGTAAGTATAGATTTTTATGAAAAAAGTCTAAAAACTAGACAATGAACTGAAAACATGTTTTCAGGTGTTTTTGTAACTATGTGACACAAACTTTTAAACATGACAGGTTCACAGGCTCGTAAAATTTTGTTGAAACACCTTTGGCAGCAACCATAGTCTCTGTCTGTGTTTGGAACAAATGTTTTTGGATATTTTCTCTATTCTTCTCTGAAAATTCTCTCAACCTCAGTCAGGTTGGACGGGCACAATCAGTAAACAGCCACTTTAATATCTTTTAACAGATATTCAAATCGGATTAAGTCCATGCTTTAAGTGGGCCACTTAAGGACATTCAGAGACTACTCTTGAAGCTGCTCCTTAGTTAGCAGTGTGATGAATCATTGCCTTAGTTTGTATGAGTTCCAGAGATCTCTAGAGCACATTTTTGTTGGAATATCTCAATATTTTGCTTTCATCTTACTAGCTTCACTAAATAGTTAATTCTGCAGACATCTCCACACCATGGGCTGTCACCGCCATGCTTGATAGTGAGGATTGTGTTAACCAGGTGATGAGTAGTGGCTGTTTTTCTCCAGACATGATACTTACAGCTCAGGCCAAACACCTCTCCCTCACCAAGGTCAGTCTTCCTTTCTTACTCAGTTTGGCAAAGCAGCCTGATCTAGAGATCTGGTGCTTCCAAACTTCTTCTGTTTCCAAATAATGGGGACCACAAATTTTTCCTCCAGATTCATTCTTTGACACAATCTGATCTTGGAGGTGTGTTTGCCTTCGTTGGTTGGTTTCTACTCTGATATGTATGTCGTCATGTATGAAACATACTGTATATTTAAATATACAATTGTGTTCCATTTCAAATCATATTTAAACAATTGAATTTAGCAAAGATGGACTCCAATCCAAGCGATCCACTGTAGAAGAATCATTAACATGTGATGTTAACTGAATGTAAATGCACCTGAAGTCACTTAGAGGTTTTGGTCCATTAGAACCAAAGAAGACTTGTGGATGTGAAAGACTTTGGCACACCGATAGCAACCATCTTCTGCAACCATGCAAACAGAGACAGCAATAGAAACATATTGGAAGGAATTAAATAGACTGCTCAGCTGTTGAGAATGCATGTTCTGGATCCACCCTTTTAAATGAGGTTTACCACTGTTAATTCTGCTTCCAATCAAAGTGCTGTGAAGAGCTGAGCCTTCACATTCTACATTGTGGTTAAGAGTCAAAATATTTTTAATGTATGAAAACTGCAGGTTGTATATGTTTCCCATTTTTGTGATCAGCAGCAAATTGATCTTTGAGGCGCTCTGTCTTGTGTTTGTTGGCACAGCCAAGGGCCACACTGACTGGCTGGGACACTGAACAGAAGCCCCACATCTGGTTTTAATGCCTTCTGGATCATGCCTGTTGATTTGGCCCCAGCTCTAAGTCTTTGTTGCTTCCAGTGTGCTGCCGTTCCAAGTGCTGAACACAGAACCAAGAACCACGGAGGGGAGGAACACTGGAAAAAAACAAGTGGAGTGTGACATTATAATGGGACAGATACAAGGAAGGTTTTGTAAATGGTGGTGGCAGATCTTATAGGAGGGTCGTGAACTCTTGGGAGCAAGGAGGAAAACAGCATTGTTAGTCACAGTTGCCGTGGCATCAGATTTTTAGGCACATTCCGTGGCTTTGTCAACCATTCTTGTTCTTGTAATGGCACTCTTACCAAGCCCCGACAGTCTTCCCAATCCCAGTCAGACAAAATAAATGTTAAGACAAACACACCCTAAATGAATATCATACCCTGCCAGACTTTCACCCAAGTTCTTCAGGTCCACCAAGCTGACCTACTTCTGCAGCTTTGCTGCTGCTTAGCCTTCATCTGTTTGCCTTATCCTGCTCTTTTATAAAAGATAAAAGAGCAGTTCATCAAATGTGCCAAATCAAACATTTAGGTTTAAACAGCACACTCCTGTGGCTGTAGGAGGGATTGGACCATAACATCCACACCAAAGGAGGAGAGGATGGGTAGATGGATGGATCATCCAAACAGTTGAGAGAACTCCCTATTTGAAGACTATATATTATATCCTTATGTGCTACACTCAAGCAATCAATTCCCTCATAGTAAGCTTGTCTGTGTGTTCACTGATTAGGTTTTAATATACTGACACTAATCAGGCATAACATTATGACCACCTGCCTATTAGTGTGCTGGTGCCTTTTCCTGCCAGATTTGCCCATCAAGGTATGGACTCCTCTAGACCCCTCAAGGTGTTCTGTGGGGTCCATCAACAAGATGTTAGCAAAAATTCTTGCTGACCTGTAAGTTGACAAGACTTGTTCAGCTCGCCCACAGATGTTCAATTCCACTGAGATCAAGGGTATTTGGTACGGAAGCGTTTAACTGCCAGAGCTTGGAGATGAATTCAGGAGCAGTATCTTCTTTAAATGAGAAAACTTTCTTGGTTTAAAAAAAACTCAAGATTTATATCTCATTACAAAATATCCAAAATTCCTTATTTAAATAAGAAAGATTGTAACAGTAAACAGCAAAACCTTTTGGGATTTTTAGATATCGTCCAGAGGGAACAAGGTGAGGAGAGTCATTATGAGTCTCTTTATGCCTTTTAAGCAAGTTGTAATCTGTCAGAGGAGTGTATTTTTTATCTCATTAAAAGAAAATTTCTCATAACGAGACATAAAACGCATCTCATTAAAAGAGTTTTGCAACTTTACACCGAGAAAGTTCTCGTTTTAACGAGAAACTCATTTTAACAAAATTTGTTTTGTCGTTCTGAGATAGCGCTCCTAAATTTATTTCCAAGCTCTGTCAGTTAAACGCTTCCATAATTTGGAAGCCAAGTCATTATCTAAAAGTAGTTTTGTGCTCCTCAGCCCATTCCTGAGGCATTTTTGCTTTGCGGCAGGCAGCATCAAGGCCAAGACACACCACTTGCGTCCGATTCTTCGCACTCCGATCTGATTTTTTCCTGACACAGGCTCCAACATGTCAGTACCTCTACAGATCACCAGACTCGTAAGATTAGAAATACAAGATTAACATTTCACTTATACTTTTCTGTACTTTTACATTAATATGGCTAGCTACACTGGTTTTGTGCGAGTAAGGAAGTTTTAGTTTGTATTTTTCCCCAAAGCAGATGTGTTTTAACTTTGCCCGTGTCTCACTCCAGACATTTCTGTCAAATTACTGCACAGTTCTGACCAAAATAGACCCCAGGTCTGTCTTGGTCAGACAGTTGGAGATGCTGTTGTTAGTGGTCCATGAGGACACATTGACTGTAACATGTTCTAATTGCTGCATACACCATCCAACCCAGTTTTTCCCTACACAGAGCTGCAGGACATAAGCAATTTTTTTTTAAACTAGTAGGATGGAAAGCTTCTGAGCTTCATGGTGCTTTACTTGAACAATTGCTAGTAATTGTGTGACATTGCTGTGGTGGTTTGATCTAATTTCAAAAATGCAACGTGAAAGCAAACCAAACAGTGAATTTTTTTCATTGTTCCTTGCCAAATTTAACTGAGTCCCTCAGACTATCCCGGAGTGAAAGTTCCCTAAATCTAAAGAGTTTTAATTAACTTCTGGCACAAACTGGATATTCCCAGTTAGATGACAAAAACCAATGAGCCATAACAGTGGATCTAGACTCTTGTGCAGCAACAATTCTGGATGCCAAGAATTGGCATCCAGAATTTACTTACCACTAAAATGGTAAGTTTTTAAAGGTTTTATTAAAGAATAAACTGGAGGGAAGCTACAAGGGGAGCTCTGATCTGGATCCACACTGGAAGAAAGGCCAACAAAGGTGAACACAAGTTCTGAACCGAATCATAACAGGTGTTGAGAGGAGGCGAATCTTACCTTCTCCAGTGATTGGAGGTGATCAGAGGAGGAGGTAGGTATACCCACAAATGCTGAGTTTGACTGGTGGAGGAAGCAAGTAATCTGAAAGGTGATCCAAGTTTCTTTGTCTTCAATTGATGGAGGTGAGCACTGGAGGGTGAACAGGCAGGTGAGCATACGACAGAAGATCCAGGGAGGGAGCAACAGAGGTGCAACCAGGAGATGCCAAATGAGGACCAGACAGCAACAGTGAAGGATCAAATCAGGAACCAATCTTCAGCAGAAGCTAGAGGAGGAACCAGGAGAAGACAGGAGGTTAAGTAACAAGAATAAATCACCTAGAACTTTAAGACCAATTTGGAAGCCAGTTCCACTGGTGTAGGTTAACCATCTTAGCCACTCCTCTATGTACTGCTCCCTTAATTGCTGCTAATGAGCACCAGCAGGAGGCAGCACCTGCCCGCCACACCCTGCAGATGAAGAAGGCAGAAAAACAATGACACTCACATGCACCCAGGCCAGCACATCACCCCTTGGATACAGCACAATGACCTACAAGCAACTCATGATTTATCTTATCCAAAGCAGTAATCATGGTATGATAGCAGTTTTGGGGCTGTTCCCTCGTCTAAAGCCTGGCTGTGCAAAGCTCGAAATATAATTTGTTATATATATATATATATATATATATATATATATATACACACACACACACATATATGTTCTCAGCATTTTGAGTGCAAAGTTTAAATAGGTCTTTTCCATTCAGTACTGTTAATACAGGATTATAAAAAGATGACTACAACAGTCTAAAAGAGAAATGATTAAAGATGCAAAAAAGAACATGTCAGATCTGATTTACAGTAACTGCTTTGGTTGAACTTTTATTGGGAAGTAATCTGCTTTCCATAAAAAATGCACAACCCAGACAGATCTGCAGAGTTATTCCCCTGTTGACTATTGAACTGTTAAGAAGTATAAAGCACTACAGAGAGATCTAACACACACGAAAGAATTGGGAAAAAATATCACTTTTCTGGCTGCTAGAATGTCTTCAGATATATCTTCACAAAGCTTCCAAAAACTCACAGAAGACCCAAGGCATTTTCTTGATGCTTCAGTTGTTCTAAATTTACCCCCAATAGATCTCACAGGCTCACTTTTTTTAAAAAACAAATTAATATTTCTGTGGTTGTCTAAACACTCCTTTCATTGGAATGCTCTCCCAACAAGGAGAGGAAAACCACCTGTTGCGACCTCATTTTCAAATGGTATGAGAAAAACTTATGTGGGCTGACATTTGTGGGATTTTTATTGTGCCAGAATTTTCAGAGGATCTTTCTACAGTCTGACCAGACATTCAGAGGATTACCAAGGAAATACCATCCAGTGCAGAGCAAGGTGAGAGACAGTCAGAGTGGGGGTCCTGGTGCAGTCTGGCTCTTTTATTAAAATGTTTTTTTTATTAGCCATACTTAACTACAAGGAAATTATATAAATGAAGGAAATTAAAAAATAGAAGCAATGCAGATACAACATCTTCAAAAACCAAATTGAAGTTTGACTTTCTTTTCTGGAACTCAGCAAGTTTGCAAGTGAGCAAATAATTTTTACACCTTCAATTGGATTAACTATAGAACTGACCTGATCATTCAAAGCAGCATTGTATGGGCTGGTTACTGCTATCAATGTCATGTCTTGAGGCAAACTTTTGACCCACATACAAGAAAGTCTCAGTAGACAACTATGAAGGTTTAACAAGTTCACCAAGTGCAATGTTTCAGAAAGATTCTTGGTCCAGAGTGTTCCTTTAACTCTTCTGGTGGTTCAATAAGAGGAAGAGGAGAAGAGGTGCATGGTGCAATTTGGCTGAAGAGAATTACCAGAATGGGAATGAATAATTTGATATTACTGTTCAGAGGTAGAGTCTCAACACTGAGGAAGGGAGTGAGCAGGATCCTGGGAACAAGGAACGTTCAGTTATCACTTGTGAGGGTGAGAAGTCTAAAGGGTTATTACATGAAGAGATCTGAGGATTAGATCCAGGTAGTCCAACAGCAGAGGGATTCCAGGTATGAGAATTGGCGGTTCTACCACCTTCTGTGAAAACCTCCACCTCAATGGAAAAAGCATCACCTGGAAACAATGCAACACAAATCTCTGACTATTAAATTAGGAAAGTTTTCAAAAGTTTAAGTTTAAAAGTTGCACATTTTTTCTGTCACATTATCTCTACTGTTAATGAGAAGCCATGTACATTAACACACACAGTGAAAACCGACTTAGCAGATTGTGATGGCCTCAGCCACATATTGGTAAAATCAGTCTACACACTCATCTCCATTATTTTGTTTGCAGTTAAATTTGTGTTAGAAAAATCAATTTGTTCATTTCTTTAATTAAACCTAAAAATGAGATTTTAAAAATCACACATTCATAATGTTTTCTGTTATTAATTATGTTTCTTCTTTTCTATGACATGCTTGGTTTGGGGAGTTGGGCAAGAGGCGTGGCCAAGGGCAGAGGACTTTGACAGCACAATGCCAGCTCAACAGGACCAACCATTTGCTAGGCAGCAATGGGGTGTTTTGGGTTTAGTTAGAGTATATGTTCTTAGATAATATTGATGTGTAGTTTGGTTTTCCCTATTTGTGTAAATGGTTTGGCCAAATCACTATATAAATTAGCCTCCTGTGTCTATGGGCAGGTCAGTTTTGCAAGTTAAGTTGTGTATCTTTTGTTTTGTTTTTTATCCTTTGTTTAATATTTTGTGAGACACTTTTTGAGCAGTTATATTTAGTTGACCTCTTTTATGGACCCATTAACTATATTTGGAGCTTTGTCATTTTTGAACCCTTTTTTGGATATAATAGAGATCCAATTTAAAAACATTTTTCTGTGTCCTCTATGCCTCTACTGCTTGGTACCTTACAGCGCCCATGGACTGGCTGCTTTGCAAACCCCAGTCAGTAGCATGTCAAGTAGCATTGTGCCTAGGTATTTCAGCTTCCCAAACTACATTTTATTTCAATATTTTAAATATGCTCTAGGAAAAAAATCCATGTTTAGGCATTTTCCATAAATAATTTGGAGTCACATTCCTCAGAAAAATCCATGAACAGGTGATTCTGCAAATACTGAACCACGAATTGTGTGCTGTTTTTCTGAGATAGGGTCACAGGCAGTGACAAGTCCAGGAAGAAAGCCCAGATATTCCTCTCCCATGCAACAATCTTGAGGTCATTTTGGCGGATCCCAAGTGGCTGCCTGGTCAGAAGGGATTTGGATCAACTCCAGGATCTCCTCAATCTGGGACATGCTCTGAAAAACCCCACAAGGTGGCTGATCGGATACCCAAAACCCCTGAACTGGCTCTTTTTAATGCAGGGGACTACTGACTCTACTAAAAACTCTCCCTGGATACCTTGACAAAGACTCAAGGTAGCTCCAATCACTGCCAAGATGAGAGAAGCCTGGCTGTGGTGGTATGATCACACTATACACAGCAATGATGAGTCCGTGGTAAAGACTCCTCCAGCCCAACTTAGAAAGACCAAGTAATCGCCAAAAGAATCACTGATGGATTGTGTCAAGGACTCAACACATGGGAGGCAACGTCACTCTCTCTCAATTCATTTCCTATGGAACTTGTGCAATGAGTCAACTTGCCCTCCTCCAGCCAAGCCATGGGCGAAATTCATGCATGTGAAATTTTAAGTAGATGTGCAAACCGTGGGCTAGTGACGTGACACAAGAAAGTTGAAAAGTGTTCAACTTTTGAGGCTGTCACTATCGTGTCTCATGTGTTGGGTTAACTCCAAGTGGCAGAAACTTTTGCCTATTGCTGTCACTCGTCGCTCCTCGTGTGTCAAGCCCATTAGCCCCAGAAGACACTGGCGACAGGGTCAAGTGGAGATAGAGGAGCCATGCTGCAGACCTAGAATAAACGAGAACAAGTGAGAAAGATTAGCTTGGTCAACTTGTGTTGCACTATACAGAGCAGAAAGAATTAATATTCTGTGCAAAGTAGCAATAAATAAATGTTTCGAGTACATTATGGCTATACTAATTCATATAATAATAGTAATGTTATTTTAGAAGCCATTAGATCATTTTATACATTTTTGCTTGTTTTTGTAAACACAGCTATGTTGTGGTGTCTTTCTTCTGGGTTATTATGTCATGAGAATTTCATATTGGTCCCTTATCTGAAGGCAACAGCAGTTAAGTGTATGAACTCAAAGGTTCATGTAAAGAACAGGACCGGAACAACCTCGACTGAACCATGGTCAGTAGCCAGGTCACTATGTGTGTGACAGAAAGTAGCCTTCCTCATGTTGGATTAAAAACAGCTTTTTTTTTCTTTTTTTTTTTTTTTTTTAGATTTTCCATTGAAACAGTCCCTCTTGAAAATTTCCCTCTTGATTCCCATGTTTGTCTCCAGTGATTAAGTACATTTCTGAAAAGTGAACTTTTAATGGTAGCATGACATTAACAGCAGCTGTTGCTCAAGCTCTGGCACAACGTCCAGAGAAGTGAAGCGATAGAGTGGGGAAAAAAAAGCAGACTAGTTAATACAGAAGAGCTGTTGTACTCCCTTGGAAGTCATGTTCCTGTCATACTCTTGTTTTCACTCTCTGTCCTGCTGGATAACCTGAATTTGATTCCAAAACTTGTAGAACTCTGGGTTTCAGCATAAATTTATAACTTAACCCAATCAGACTTAAAACATTTATGTCAGCAAGGTGGTTTATATCATTTTCCAGAGAGTAAGTTTGCATTATGTTGCTCACCAAGCGGAGGAGTATCTGAAGAAAACTCTGTGCTGCAGTATTGGCCAGGATACCCTCAGACTTGTCATCTGAGAGCCATTTGTAGCTTTTACCTTTAGCTGGGATGAAATTCTCAGAAGGGAGCTTTCTAAAGTTACATCAACCCCATGGTTTATGTTGTTTAACTTTGAAACTCTTGCATGAGGAAGCCTGCATAGCTCAGAATCAGTATTAGAAAGAAATGTTTTCTGCTTAATTACTTAGCAGATTTTACGTAATTGCAAAAGAGAAAAATGGAAGAATGCACTGAAAATTAAAGACTTCTGATTAAAGACTGTTACTTTTAAAATTCTTGAATGCCTGTCTCTGAGTAATGCTGTAAAAATGGTATCCAGAAATATTTGTCTTAGTAACTCACAGTTTCTTTCTCTGGCCTGGTTTCAGTGCATTGACCAGAATTATTCATGGGGTGCTAATTAATCTCTTACTGGAGTCTATAATAATTGTGAGCATTCCTTCATTTTGGTTCTGGCTGAGTGACCAGAAGGGATTTTCAGAAGCTCATCCAACCCACCAAAAATTATGATTGGGCTTTATGAGAACATAAAAAAACATATCTTATTGGCTTCCATGCTTGAAGCCTGTCCTGAGAGCCATTTGTTTCATACGTTTATTTACAGATTACACAGTACACAGAGATGTAAACAACTTTAATATAATATGAATTACTTATTTGAAGTTCACCATAAATATACTCCAAAATCTAGCTATCCTGATTTTATAGGTGCTTCAATCTCCAAAAATATCATGTAACCTCACATAACACACACTTCTGTATTTACACAGAATTGTCAGAAACTTTATCTAAAATAATTTTTGAATAGTTCTGATAGGTTTCATAGCCAGCCAGCAGTTAACTGGATGAAGTAGCTTCATATTACAAGCAAACCTTAACTATTTAAAGCCCAAAGTGCTTCTCCTGGAAGGAATCACTGAAAAAGGACTGTCATGGTTGAATATTCTCACATCTAAAACTCTGATTTCCAGCATTGGTTAAACAACAATTTTATATTTATTTATTTTTAGGTTCAATACATTTTGATTAAATTTCTAGAGTCAATGATGTAAAAAAATATATATATAATTTGCAACCTGTTGACTAAAATATTCACTTTATAAAAAAGAATTTTCTTTGCGGATTCAGAAAATAAACAACACCATATGAACACCATGTCCTTAGTGGAGCATGATGGTGGTTCTCAGATTTTTCAGCATCACTGTATGTCCAAAAATATTTTTAAATCCACATATCAACAACTTCATGAAAGGAAGATTAAATACTTAGAATGGCCTAACCAAAGTTCATAACTAAATTTGACAGAAGATCTGTGGAGCCAACTTTAGAAGATTGTGGACAACAGGACTGACAGATCTGAAAAACTTTTGCAAGGCAAAGTGGGTAAGTATTAACAGATCTGTAAATCTGAATGCTGAAACATAATCAAAAGGATGGACCAAACCAAGTAGTAGCCAAAGGGTGTTCAACTTTATGTAGTCTGCTTATTGCACTTCATTTGTTTATTTCTTCTGAGATATGTGTTTGTTTTGCGTTTGACTTGTACAGGAATGCCAAGTTATTTGTGGGAATAGTTTAAAAATGATTTATTTTTACATGTTTACGTGAGCATTTTACATCCTTTTGAGTCCCAGTGTATATTGTGTTAAAAGACAAAGACAAGATCAAACCATTTATTTGAAGGTTTACATAGAAATGAATTGTTTTTGGTATTTGAAAAAAAGGCTGCACAGTGAAAGAAGATCCGAGGTTTGAATCCCAGTTAGGGATCTTCCTGCATGGAGTTTTCAGGTTCTCTCCAGGTACTCTGGCTTCCTCCCACAGTCCAAAAACATGACAGTTAGGTATACTAAATACTCTAAATTGCATTTAGATTTTAGTGCATGTGCATGAATATGTGTACTGTGATGAACTGGCCACCTGTCCAGGGTGTACCCTGCCACAAACTCAATGACCCCCACCACCAAACTCTGCAAGGACAGTTGAGGACAGACATTAGATAGATGGAAGAATAGAAAAAGAGACTTTTTGAGGCTAAAAGAAACAAAAACTTAGCTTTCTACAAGTTAACAAAGCACCCAGTGTTTTATACAAGCTTTGGTGCTGGGGGAAGCTTTAGCCAGCCAAGTGACCAGGAATGTCTAATGGAACATTGTGTTAAACAACTCAGACCGCAGTTCTGGTGATTCCACCAAGCTGGAACAGTGGCAAACTAATTCCAGAGATCCCTGTTTATGTGGTCCACATTTTCATAAATGTATTTTTAAGTAATTTTGGTATCTTGCCTTTAACCATAAAGGGGTTAGAGGTGACAATAGTCAATTTTAAAGGAAGCGTTTAACTCACTATGACAGGAGGAAAATGTAGATTTGAACAACAGTGAAGCTGGCACTGCTGAGCTGCTCAAGATTTATGACCTGGCATATTACTGATGCATTTTATTATAATACCACTGTGGTGACACAAACAACTCACTTGCCAAAAGGGATGTGTGGACAAAGACACATTTTCCTCCCAAGTCATCAGCTAATAAAACAAGCGGTTAGGAAGACTGAGAGAATCTAGCACCTCAGACAATTAGATGACGTTTCCTAAGACCTTGGATATGTTGACTAACAAGCGCTGAAAAATGATCGTCACTTTTTGTTTAATGAGAACTGGCACACACACCCAGATTACCGATCAAGGCCACATCCGTAAGAGCCAGTGGTTAACAGGGTGGGACCCTGAATGCTAAAAAATACTCAACAGCCCATTCTCTCTGGGTCTGAATTGATTTCTTGACGTCTCCCAAAAACACAAAGAACACAGAACGATATATTTTGTTGGCAAGATGGAGGCACTCTTTTCTGTTACTCTTGGAAATGTTGGATTTGAAAGGCTGGCAGCTGTTTGAGGTCACATCAGGATTATTGAGGAATTATTTTTGACCTTTTAGGTGACTTCACTTCTTGACCTCAAAACAAGAGGTGTTGACAAAATCTGTCATTTCTCTTGCAGCACACGTTCATGTTTGACAGGTATTTTTTAAATATCCAGGTTGTTGTTTCTAACAGAGAGGTGGATTTGATTTTATCCCAGATTTTATCATAGGGTTTCCACAAAAAGTTCACATTCTCTATGTTCAGAGTCATTAGAGCCTGTCCCAGTGGTGAGATCAACAGGTCATCACAGGGCTGACACTGAGAAATACAACCAGGGACATATGCGTTCAGTTACAGACTATTTAAAGTCACTAATTAACCTAACATGAAATTTTTAAATAGTGTGGGGAAGCAGGAGCACCCCAGGGAACACCTACAGATAAACAAGGGGAAAAAAATGAAACAGAATAACAACCAAAAGGATTCCTCTGGAAATGGCTAGATACTGGACTGAAAATGAAAGAAAAAGAAGAAGAAGCCACAAGCATTAAAAATAGTTGCTCAAACACCACATAAAACCATTTAAAAAGTTCAAAAGGACAGTAGGACAGGACTACAGTGCTTTGTGAAAGTATTCTTAACCCTCACATTTCTATGTATTTCATCCAGAGGTGTCATACTCCAGTCCAGTGGTAGGATGTAACAGAGTACAAGTACTTGCAGCACACGTTCATGTTTGACAGGTATTTTTTAAATATTGTTATTGTACTTAAGTACATTTTTATGTTTCTGTACTTTACTTTGGTAGATTTAATCATGGGTACTTTCGACTTTTACTCCATTACATTTTACATTAAGACTTTCTACTCCACTACATTTCTATAATGTGTTACGTTACATTCACATCACGTCAGGAGTCACATTAACCAAATATTTTCCATCTTTGACGAGTTTTTTTTTAAACGGTGACAGAAAAATCTGACTGCTAGCCATCATTTTGACATATTATACACACCTGACCACTTGGTGCTGACACGCAAACAGTTTCAACTTTACACACAGGGAACATCGCGGAGGTCACTAAATCAATCAATATAAAAAAAACTTTCCATCATAGCATCATCTCTGATATGGACGCTATCTGAGACCTAACAGAGGCACGTTGAAGAGTTATGGACAAGAGGCTTTGGAACGCGATAGCTGCGGGATATTCTCCTGCTAAGGGGAGTGTTTGCGGGACCAGGTAACGTACAGAAAGTCTTGCTGACTTCTGATCACTTCAGTTGGTGAAATGTTACCTTTCAAAACTTCGTCACTGCAAAGAAGAAGTTAAATGTATTCAGCTTGATGATGACACGATGTGGATTATCTGTTCAGCCTGTTGAACATTAATTAAAAAGAATGAAAATGAAATGGAAATGTCATTATTATCATCTTAAAAATTGATGGGTAAAAATAGATTGTCACAGGATTTTCTGACATCCTTAGTCAAAATGAAAAAGTCAAAACGAAAGTCTATCGAGACCTATGCGTTACATTGCGGGGGGTTTTTTGTTTTTGTTTTTTCGCTTATTAGTTTAAAAGTAATCAATTACTTATTCGAGTTCAAAAAACAATTTTCGGTCCCAAGTTTTGAAAATGGTGTCAGGAAATTAAAATATTGTTCACTACTGATGACCCGTTACAAGGTTGAATATACAATATTTTTTAACTATGGGGTTGAAATGTCCATGGAAATAATCAGTGCCTGCGATTCCTTTCTTAGGTCTGTCCAACGTCCCTGTTTTCGGGCAGACAACTTTTATTTGAATGTGTTAGCAGTTAAAATAACACACTGGTTTTGCTCTGTGTTAAATAAAAACCTTTCAAAAGTATAATCATTCTTCTTTCCTGTTTCGCTTAATGGAATTTAACTCTGCAGGTCACCCCTAAAATTCTGATGCAGAATCACAAGTCCAAGTGTAAACTGTGTCACAAAGAATAAACACAATAAAACATGCATTATCTCCAGCATTGTTTATTGAAATGGCTCAACATTATTGATGTATTAAAGAAAATATGCATACAGTCAACACACTAAATGATATTGCATTAGGGAATACATTCAACAAGTACTTTTACTTTCAATACTTTAAGTATTTTTAAAAGCAAGTACTTTTACTCAAGTAAAAATGTTGGTGAGGTACTTCTACTTTTACTAGAGTACATTTTTTTATCAGTTTACTTGTACTTTTACTTAAGTACAGTGTTTGAGTACCTTCTCCACCACTGCTCCAGTCCTCGAGAGCTGGAGTCCTGCAACTTTTTGATCTAAGTCCAACACACTTTAATCAAAAGACTGAATTACCTCCTCATGCACTCAAGCTGAATCCTCCTAATGACCTAATTCTGTGAATTAGGAATGTTGACAGAAAGACACACCTAAAAGTTGCAGGATGCTGTCCCTTGAGGACTGGAGTTTAACACCTGCATGACCAACCCAGAGTAGTCCAAGATTAAGAAATAAAAGGATCCACGTGGTTTTCAATAAATTTCACAAGTAAAAACTCGAGAATTAAGACAGGTTTGCATTTATCGTCCTTGCATCAGTACTTTGAAGAACCACCTTTCACTTTCAGGCTACCTCTCATCTTTGCAACTCTACACATGGAAATTTTTGCCCCTTCTACAGCTCAGGCTCAGTTACACTGGATGAGGAGTGACTGTGAACATCAATTTGCAATTTTTGTCATTGATTTTAAATAGAATTTAGATATGAACTTTGACTGGGCCAGGTCAACACATGAACACGCTTTTGAGCTAAACTGTTATAACTCTGTTTGTGTGTTTTAGGCTACATTTACACAAGACCGCTGCCAGGAAACTGACGGTATATTCGGATGTTGATTGGGGAAAAGTTCTGCGTTTAGATGGCACTGCCAAGACACCTTGAGTCAGCTGTAGTTGCCATGCCATATGGCACTGTGATTTTAGCATGTCGCCGAACGCACATGCACTTTTGACCCTTAGCTTCCACTTCAAATAGTAAAGAGTAACCCATCTCCGTCTCCCATGAACAAAGTGGTAATGTAATACATATATTCCTTATTATAAATTGTGTTAAACTGAACAGGTTAAGTAGCACAACACAGCAAAATAATATCCACAATTGTTTTTGTTGTTATCTGTCTGTGCATGCAAAGAATACACCCTACAGCCATTCGTTCTGCACTTGTGCGCTTTCACAGCGGCAGAGTACTTCACACCTCTGCGGGGGGGTGTTACAGAAAAGTTTCAATGTGAGACCTGGTTTCAAAAAGTGTCAGTGTGAGGGACTCCGGTCGCTGCTGTCGTGTAAATGAGCAGTTGGATCGCAACAGCAATGTTACAGTTAAGCCGAAGAGCGACTCCGTATAAACAGGGCCTTCGGGTCATCGTCCTGCCTAGCAGGTTTTCTTCCAGTGTTGCCTGTATTTATCTCTACTAATTCTCCCATCCACTCTAACCACCTTTCCTGTGACCTGATGAAAGAAGCATCCCACAGCCTGATGCTGCCACTGCAGTGTTTTACCATGGGGACATTGTGTTCAGGGTGATATACAGGGTTAGTATTCATATTGTTTTGCTTAAATCCCAAAAACTTTGTTTTATCTCGTCTACCTAGACCACTTTCTTCCACATGTTTGCTGTGTTCCCTTTGTGACTTGCAGCAAACTTTAAACAGAATGCTTATAGCTTTCATTCATAAATGGTTTTCTTCTTGTGACTCTTCCATAAAGCCAGATTTGTGGACTACATGACTGATAGTTGGTCCTGTCAACAGATTCTTCCACCTGAGCTGTAGATCGCTGCAGCTCTGGGCCCCTTGGCTGCCCTTGGTAGGTTTCCATTATCAGATGATGGATTGAACAGAGCTCTGTGACATGTTCAAAGCTTGGGATGCTGGTTTATATCCTAACTCTGTTTTAAGCTTCCCCACAATTTTCTCCTTGACCGATCTGCTGTGTTCTTTGGTCTTCAAACCTCTGAGGCCTTCACAGATCAGCTGAATTTATTTAAATTAAATTACACATAGATGAAGCTCAAATTGGAACACTCTGCAATGGATTTTATTTTGGGGGTGTCAGAGTAAAGGGGGTTGGTCTCTACACGTCTCTGTGTTGCTCTTGTGATAGAAAGGTGACCTTTCAAGAACCCTGCCTTTCAGCCTTTGATTGTTAGAATACCTCCTCCTGCATTCCTAAACAGAATAAAACCATTGCAGAAAACTGATAGAGTAGCTTTTATTAAATTCTATATTGCGTTGAAATGTTGTTCAAACATTGCAGAAAAACTGATGTTTGATTCAAAACAGGATTATGAGTCAAATCAAATAAGTGGGTAAATCCAGCAGTAGCTTTCAGGATGATACGTTGAAGACATGAAATCTGCAAAATCTTATGACGCTAAAAAGGGATTTCCTATTACCGGATTTCCCATTGTGGTCAACAAAAAACACTTGAGGTTAACTTTTTGGCTTCTAAGCTTTTTTCATCATTATTTCTGAATAGGAATATGAGGAATGAACTGATTAACCAGCCTGAACCACTTGAAGTTCTGTCTCTCTCTGTGGGAGGACTGTCCTGTGAGTAAAAAGGAAATACGTTCATGGACATCATTGTGTGGGTCCTGACATCATTTGCTTGCGTGAATTACTAAGTTGTTGTCACTTTTCATTTTTTAAATCTTTTTCAGTACTCATACTCTCTCAACACAAACTCAACCAGCAGTCAGTGACACACACACACTAAGCCATGATTCCTGGTCCAGACAGAAGTGACGGGTCACAGATGACGCCAAATCCCAGCCTGTAATGCGTTGGGGGACTTTCTCCTTTCACAGATTGCGTCACTTCAACATTTTTCCTCTGTGATCATGAAAAGGAGCCCACCGTGGCTGCCAACTCAAATAGTACTCACCAGCCAGCAGGACATCATCAGAAAAGAACAGGACATGGAAAAGGTACTGATGGTAGTTGATCCAAGTTAAACAGTTCTGGTTTTCAGGCAAACAATCTGTTGGCATTATAATGTCCATAAATCTTCATGACACCAGTTATCCACAGTTGAACAGTAACTTCCAGAACATAAATTATATTTTACTGTTTTATATATTTTATTCAAGACACAATATTAGAAATTTAAGTTTAACCTTCTTCTTGACTCGAATTTTTCAGTTTATTATACGTTGGGGGAAACAAGTATTTGATACTTTGCTGATATTTCAAGTTTTCCCACTTAAGAAGAATGAAGAGGTCTGTAATTTTTATCATAGGTACACCTCAACTGTAAGAGACAGAATCCAAAACAAAAAAGAAATATTACATTCTATGATTTTTATATAATTAATTAGCCTTTTATTGCATGAAATAAGTATTTTAAACTGATTTGAGGTAGTAAAATCACTAGGAGAGCTACTAGTCACTGCACTCGCATGTGGCAATAATCTTCAATTCAATTTCAATCCAGTTTATTTATATAGCACCAATACACAACAAATGTCATCTCGATGCACTTTCCAAAAATCATACTTTGTTTACAATTACAGAGGTCAGACATTCCCTGAAGTTCTTCTCCATACAGATCTTCTCCAGATTGTTCAGGTTTCGGGGCTGTAAATGGATAACGTGGAGTTTCAGCTCCCTGCAAAGATTTTCTATTGGGTTCAGGTCTGGAGACCAGCTAGGCCAATCCAGGACTTTGAAATGCTTCTTATGGAGCCACTATGGAGTTGCCCAGGTTGTGTGTTTGAGGTCATTTTCACCCACCCACGACCCATCTTCAGTGCTTACACAAGGGGTCTCCATCATCAAGTTTGGCTAAGGCCTTGTAATGAGCCATTCGTTTGATCTAGGTATGTTAGAGCAGGGAGGCATCTAAAAGTTGCAAAGCAGTAGCTCTTGAGCACTGGACTTGGAGACTCCTGGCTTATACTGAGTTACTCTGAGTTGCTCCCAGATGACCGAGCTTCTTATGAGGTTGTTGCCCAAAATCTTGTGATACATGACCCCATCCATCCTCTCCTCAATATGGTGCAGTTGTCCTGTCCCCATGGCATGAAAGCACCCCAAAGCATGGTGCTTCCACCCCCATGCTTCATGGTTGGGATGGTGTTTTGGGGATTGTACTCATCCTCCTTCTTCCTCCAAACATAGCAAGTGGAGTTTTTAACAAAAAGTTTGATATTGGCCTGATTTGACCACACGACCTTTTCTCATGCCTCCTCTGGATCATCCAGATGGTCAATGGCAAACTTCAGACGGGTTTGGACATGTGTTGGCTTGAGCAGGGGAGACTGACAGTCATCTGGAGTTTCCTCCATTTTCTAATAATTTTGTCAACAGTTGACTTCTCACCAAGATCTGTGCCTATTGTCCTGTAGCCTATCCATCCATCCATTTTCTTCCACTTATCTGAGGATGGGTCTCAGGGGCAGCAGCGTAAGCGGACCCAGACTTCCCTCTCCCCTCTTCTGGGGGAATCTCAAGGTGTTCCCAGGCCAGCCGAGAAACATAGTCCCTCCAGCGTGTCCTGGGTTTTCCTCTGGGTCTTCTCCCAGTGGGACATGCCCAGAACACCTCTCCAGGGAAGTGTCCAGGAGGCATCCTTTCAGATGCCCGAGCCACCTCAACTGGCTCCTCTCAATGTGGAGAAGCAGCAGCTCTGCTCTGAGTTGCTCCCGGATGACCAAGCTTCTTACCCTATCTCTAAGGGAGAGCCCAGACATCCTGTGGAGGAAACTCATTTCAGCCACTTGTATCCGTGATCTCGTTCTTTCAGTCACAACCCAAATCTCATGACCATAGATGAGGGTAGGAACGTAGATTGACCAGTAAATCGAGAACTTCGATTTTTGACTCAGCTCTCTCTTCACCACAACAGACCAGGACAGCACCCACATCACTGATGACACAGCACCAATCTATCGATCTCCTGCTCCGTTTTTCTCTCATTCGTGAACAAGACCCCGAGATACTTGAACTCCTCCACTTGAGTCAGGACCTCCCCCCAACCCAGAGAAGGCACTCTACCCTTTTCTAGCTCAAGACCTCAGATTTGGAGGCACTGATCTTCTTCCCGGCCACTTCACACTCAGCTGCGAACTGCTCCAGTGAGAGTTGTAGATCACGAGCTGATGAAACCACATCATCCGCAAAAAGCAGAGACACAATCCTAAGGCCACCAAAACGGATTCCCTCAACACCTTGGCTGCGCCTAGAAATTCTGTCCATAAAAGTTATGAACAGAATTGGTGATAAAGGGCGGAGTCCAACCCTCACCAGGAAACGAGCCCAACTTACTGCTGGGAATGCGGCCCAAGATGTGACACCAGTCATACAGGGACCTAACAACCCCTATCAAAGGGCCTGGTACCCCATACTCCCGGGGTACTCCCCCAGGATTCCCCGAGGCGTACGGTCGAATGGCTTCTCCAAGTCCACAAAGCACATGTAGGCTGGTTGGGCAAACTCCCATGCACCCTTCAAGACCCTGCTGAGGGTGTAGAACTGGTCCAGCATTCCATGGCCAGGACAAAACTGCTCTTCCTGAATCCAAGGTTCGACTATCCAATGGACCCTCCTCTCCAGAACCCCTGAATAGACCTTACCAGGGAGGTTTAAGAGTGTGATTCCCCTGTAGCTGGATCATACTCTGCAGTCCTCCTTTTTGAATAGGGGGACCACCACCCCAGTCTGCCAATCCAGTGGAACTGCCCACGATGTCCATGCGATATTGCAGAGTCACATCAACCAACACAACTCCACAACATCCAGAGACTGAAAGAACTCAGGGCAAATCTCATCCACACCCGGGGCCTTGCCACTGAGGAGCTTTTCAACCACCTCAGTGACTTCAGCACCAGAGATTGGAGGTCTTTGAAGTATTCCACCCACCGACCAACATTGCACCCGACCCCTTTGGCCGCTCTCACAGGTGGTGAGCCCATCGGAAGGGGGACCCACGTTTCCTCTTTCAGCTGTGCCCGGCTGGGCTCCATGAGCGAAAGCCCGGCCACCAGGCACTTGCCAGCATGCCTCACCTTCAGGCCTGGCTCTAGAGTGGGCCCCGTTTGGAAATAGTGTTCCCTCGCCTGGACCCATGTCCAGGCGAGGGAACACTATTTCCAAAGTTTGCACTCATTATAACGGGTCTTTGGGCTGGACTTTGTCTGATCCCTTACCTAGGACCAGTTTGCATTGGGTGACCCTACTGGGGGCATAGAGTCCCTAACAACATAGCTCCTAAGATCATTGGGACACTCAAACCCTTCCACCATGATAATGTGGCACCCCAGCGAGGGGGTCCTGTAGCCTATCCCAGCCTTGTGCAGAATGACAATTTAGTCCCTGGTGTCCTGAGACACCTTTTTGGCCTTGCCCATGGTGAAGAAGTTGGAGTCTGACTGATTGAGTGTGTGGACAGGTGTCTTTTACACAGGTAACATGTTCATACTGATGCCATTAATACAGCTAATTCTGTGAAGAATAGGAGGACTTCTTAAAGATGAACTAACAGGTCTGTGAGGGTGAGAATTCTTGCTGGTTGGTAGGTGATCTCATACCCATTTAATCCAATAAAATACAAAATGATTATTTAAAATTTCATACAATGTAATTTTCAGGATATTTTTAGATACTGTCTCTCATAGTTGAGGTGTACCCATGATGAAAATTACAGACCTCCCCATTCTTTGTACCTGGGGATGTTCTGGTGTGGTTGTGGCTTTTCTGTGTGAGTGTGAGCTATTGTTCCAGAGAGGATCTCTGCTGGAGAGTGCCATAGGCTTTGTGCTGCTGCGCACCTGGGTCTAATCATCGCATCAGGCGGCTGGTGTTGATAAGGAGCTGCAGAACTGTCTTTGCTGGATGATTATCTTCTATTGTATCTCTAGCCCTCTTGTGAACTGCTTGTGCTTTTGTGGAACTTTGTGCTCCTTGTCTCAAGTTGCCTTGTTTCCTGTGTTTCAGGTTTCCTTGAAACTCAAGTTTCTCCACCTAAGGAAAAGCTCTTACCTTTGTGCTGCTCACCGCAGTTAGTCTCAGCTTGTTCACCAGCCTGCCTGCTCTCCAGCTCCAAGCTCTCCAAGCTCTCATCAGGACTCCATCTTTTCCTGGAACTCCTGGATTTTCCTGGAGATGAACCTCTCCATGCCCCACACCAGAACTTTGTAACCCTTCTCTGCTCATCACTGCCTGCAGCCAAAGTAAGTTCTCTCTCACCTCTGAACCCCATTTAACTCACCTCTCTTCTACAAAGATGATTCCGGAATCCAGATCATTGTGGACTCATTCCTCCAGTGGCAAATTCTTGTAAATATCGTAAATTTTCATCCAAGGGTTAACCAACCTACACTGACAACTCATCCAGAAGGTCATTAAGGAACCTGGAACATCTAATGCCTCACTTGCCTTATCCATTGTCTATACCCACTTATCTGTGCAAGGTCACTGGGGGCTGGTGAATATCTCAAGCAGTCTCATTTGCCTCAGTTAAGGTCAATGTTGAATCAACAATGAAAACAAGACTGGGCAATAATGGAATAATGGGAGAAAAGAGTTCCCTGCTGATAAGAACACAAAGGCCTGTCTCTTGATCCCCCAAGACTTTTGGAAAAATATTCTGTGGGCTGATGTGAGAAAAGTGGAACTTATCAGGTGTGCATCCTGTTACATTTGGTAGGGAACTAACAGCATTTAGGAATAAGACAATACCAAGATTCAAACATAACGGTTGTTGTATGATGTTCTGGGACTGTTTTTTGGCTCTGTGTGTGTGAATTTTCCCCTTGGGGATAATAAAGTTTACTAGAAAGAAGAGTAAATAAACATTAAATTAAAACCCTGTCTGTACAAATAGGTTTTTAGCTGTGTTTCAAAATAGTCAACAGAATCGACATGATGTAAAAACAGTGGAAGAGAATTTCACAATCAGGGTGCAACAGCTCGACAAGACCAATTTCCCCACAGGTTATAAACCTAGTACGTGGGGCTAACAAAAGATTTTGATCAGCATACCTGAGCTCTGGCAGAAGTCTGAGGTTTAAGCATGTC
Organism: Anableps anableps; assembly: GCA_014839685.1. Lineage (NCBI taxonomy): Eukaryota > Metazoa > Chordata > Actinopteri > Cyprinodontiformes > Anablepidae > Anableps > Anableps anableps. The sequence continues at coordinate 5,563,982 of CM026086.1, forward strand.
AGAGACATACTGGGGGGCCTGACCATGCAAGGCCCTAAAAGTCAAAACAAGATGTTTAAACTGGAACCTAAAATTAAATGGTAACCAGTGAATAGTGGCTAGGACAGGAGTTATGAGCTCCCTTGGTTGTCCCTGTTAAAAGTCTAGCCACAGCATTTTGCACAGTTTGAATGTGATGCATTGCAGATTTGTTAAAACAGGTAAAAAGACTGTTACAACAGTCCACCCGAGATGATACAAAAGCATGTAAAATAACTTCCAGATCACATCTGGACACCATGGGTCTGAGTTTCAGTATTTCTTAAATGATTAAAAACAATAGATGCTTCACCATTCTCTGAGCAACCAAATTCAGTCAGTGTTAAGACTGTTCCAAATTACAAATAAGACTACTCTAATGCATCTAACATGAGGAAGGTTAGTAAGTAAGCAGTCCTGCTGTTTAACTTCCTTGTGACGGTGGAATACATATGTGTATATATAATGTAGGGGGGGTTTTTTTCTCAGTATCTGAGCCAAATTAAGTGATAACTGTGTTTCAGTATTTTGACATGCACCCACCACACATGTTGCATTAGCTTGAAGTAGGGTTGTTTTTTTTTTTGTTTGTTTGTTTGTTAGGTCAAACAATATGGTTTTGAGAGAACTCTAACTGTGGAGCAACTTAGAGAGTTTGACAGGTGTCCTCAGAAGGACTCTTTTACAGGTACTTAAATCTAGTGCAGTTAAAGCCTAACTAGTAAAACACAAACTGATCAGGTTGGGAAAAGTGAGATTTTCAGCTTCTTCTATTCACTCCTGCTATCTTTCCATAACTGCTGCACAGCTAGCAAAGAAAAAGTATTCTGGCAAGGCAGTTCTTCAGATTATGTCATATACTGTATGAAGAAGTTCCCAGCTCTTATCAATCTGGTTTGAGTCTCGCTCTTTTCTGTTCTCTCACTCCCACTCTGTCCAGTCAAATCTCACTCTAAATGAGCAAAGAGGTTTCATGACATGGTGCCCTCGTTTTACTTAGGACCATCTGTGATTGGTCATTCTAAAAATTCTGGTAGCTTTGCCTGTGTATGTCTTTTGTTGGGCAGGTTTCTTCACCAAGAGGATTGATACACAACAGATAAAAAGACATTCACTATCTACTGTCTTTGTCAAAAGATGTGTGTACTTTGCAAACATGCAGCTGCTTATTTTTCTCACTGCATCTTATCAGTAGCCACAAGGATGTTAACCTCCCTTTTACACCAGACTAAGTACTAAGTGGGGAGTACTAAGTTGTTAAGGTGTTCCATTTTCACAGGTGTCTAGAATCCTTGGGGTTTGGGAGTTGTCAGTAAAACAAAAGCTCCAAAAGGGGAAGTTGCCCAATACTATTTGTCATAAAGTGTATTTGTAGTGTTTAAACAGTGAAATCCCTTTTATTCATCATATGAACCTGTTCTTGTAATCTTAATTTGCACCTCCATTTTTCATGACAACCTTGTTTTCTATATTAAGACAAAGCCACTGAGTCTCCCAGAGATTCTTTTTCAGGAACCAAAACCAACAGATCTGTTTCTACTTCTGTTTACAGTTCAAGTTTTAACACGTTTTGACCTTGTATCTCTATAACAGAACAAAATGACTGCAGCAAAAATCTCAACTTCAGATTTACGCCTTTTAAACCAGACAGATCCTGATCCTACAAGCAGGGTCAATCTGTGCCGTTCACTTGTAGATTTTTACTTCAGCTAAAATAATTCCAAATATGGTCTTATTTATTCTTCCAACTCTATCCTTTCCTACAATATCCCATGACTAATGAATGTGTTCTTTTGGCACATCCTCATTTCACAACTATTCCTCTATAGCTTCCTGATAGGTAGAAGATTATAAATAAGATGAAATACTATCAGGAGGAAGAGTGTTTAGCTGACTGGAGAGCAGGCTAAGTATGTCCAACACTAAAGGCTTTGAACATTTGATTCTAGTAATACAAATCACATCAAACATCTACAGCCAGAGGTTTCTCTCTTTTCTTCCTTCAAGAGTCCTTTAAAACTGTTCAATGAAGTTATCTCAATCTTTAGATCCTTCTGCAATTAGTTCCAGTAATGAGGAGTAGCATATTTAAAAGCTTACTTTCCCAGTTCTGTTCTGACTTTTGGTACACACAGAAAAATAACATCCTGAGAGCAAAGACTGTAACCACTTGAACTTTTCCTTTGGATAAGAGTCTGAATGCATGGAGGCAGCTGGCCTTCTTCACAATATGATCTTTTTCCAAAATTTCTGTGTTTGCATCTTTTATCCACATGAAAATGGATTTTAAAGTGAAAAAAAATATTTTGAATTGACTAGTTATGTTAGAGTAACGCGTTACTCTAATCTGACCCCTTTTTTAGTAACGAGTAATCTAACGCGTTACTATTTCCAGTCTAGTAATCAGATTAAAATTACTTATCCAAATCACTATGCGTTACTATTTCTGTCATTTTATTTAATAAACATATACATTTTTACTTTCCTCTTGCGTCTCAGGGAAAGACTCCTCACCTGTAAACAATGGAGGGAGGAGAGAGATATGCACTTCCTAGCTGGAAATAAAAGCATTATTTATAGTTTGTGTCGCCAAAGATGACAATATCAAGGTTCGTTGCTTCCTCTGTGCTGGAGACCAAAGTGCTATTGTTACATCCTTGAAAATAGGAGAGACAGAAAACCTTTTCACAGTAAATTGTAATTTTTTTATTTTTTATTTTTTTTTACTGTCAACTCTTGTATGAAATCAACTCATAGCAACTGCATAGAGTCTTTTAGTACTGCACTGGGGGTCTAATAATAGTCTTCAAACCTATCAAATTATATAGCTTTAAAAATGTTACATCAAATTTGAAAAAAACATTTGGAGTCGCAGCATGGCACAGTCAAACTGACAGGGCAAGTCCCACCAGGTGGAGGAGAGCGCTCCAACTGAAATGCAGGAGGTCCCCCACCACCCAAACAAAAACTGAACTTCGGTGTAAAATCAGTAAGTGGGGGAGAGTTAAAGTTGGTCAGACAGGATGTGGTAGAGGAAGTGCTGCCCTTAAACACTACTGACTCGCCCTGGTTGTCATTTTTATGTACAGATGGCAGGGTCTGTTGTTGGCAGCTGCTGAAAAGTAACTTGTAATCTAACTTAGTTACTTTTAAAATCAAATAACTAAGTTACTTTTTCAAGGAGTAATCAGTAATCAAGTTACTTCAAGGTAACTATGCCATCATTGGAACTGACATTTTAAACATTTGAGATTTGTTTAAAAACTGATCAAAATGTCATGTTCTAATTCAGTTTTCTGATCCAAATGCACAGACACCTCAGAGACCAGACAGTTTTAGAAGTTTTATTGTAAATGAAACAGTTGGGTATACATCCACTTGAGGATCTTGGTCAGGTAAGGACTTTCTCAGGTTTGTTCTGTAAAAGTGAAAAGAACAAAAACTTTGAACATGTGCTAAAGCAGTTCATGGATGAAAATAAAAGGTAATTTGAATCAAAGAAAACACAAGCTGCAGTTCTGGAGGAATCTACCTATTTACACTGCTTTAGTCAAGCATTGGGTGTTGCTATACATTGTCAGTGTCATGGCTGGTGGTAGTTGTGATGGACCCAAATGTAGAGATGGCAAGCAGATTTGAATGTTTAGTAAAATGAACAAAAACCACAAGGAATGCAGGGAGCCAGAGCAAAAACTCAGCTGGGTTAGATGGGGAAGAAACACCTTGGTGACGGGAGGAACCAGTAATGAGGAGTAGTAGTAGTAATGAGCAGGTATATGTACAGAGGAGATTACATGTAACTGACTGCAGCTGGGGAAGGGAGCGAATGAGACTTGATGAGGAAATGACTAGCAGTTGGGGAAGGCGAGTAAATGGCAAAAACTGACTGAGAAGAAAAAACAGAGATGAAATCAAATGAGAACTTAAACAAAAACAGAACACTAAATCAAACAACTCTAATACTCAACACTAAGAAACAACTGGACTAACAGAAGGAATAAACTAGAATGGGGAGATGAAAGTAAATGTAAAGAACCTTTCAAATAAGAGATAACTGAACTAACAGATGGGAAATAAGAAATCAATACAAATAACAGAAGCAAAAGTCCAATAAAACAAGGAATCATGACAGTCACTGTGTATTGGATTAACATGTAATTTCCCTTTGGGATAAATAAAGTATTTTTGAATTGAATCTCAGAGTCTCTGTAGATGAAGGTTAATTTTAGGTTTGAAATTTGCAAATAAAATGCAAATATCAAACCAATGGACTGCAGGGTTTCACATCAGTTTCTTGTGTCCTGGATTTAACCTCTTTTTAGTACATTTTCTCAAAGTGCATGCAAGGGTTCTCTCTGGGTTGTCCAGCTTCCTCGGTTCGTCCAAAATCCTCCATGTTAGGATAACTGGCCACTCCATATTGAACTTGTTGGTGGGGGGGGGGAACTGAGTAAATGGTTGTCCTGTGTGTCTTTGTGTTGCCCTGGTGACCTGTCCTTCTAATAGCATCTCTCACTGTCTGCTGACACTAGGTGAACAATAATGGATGAATATCTATGAAAAAATGCATTATATGCACTCCAATGTTTGCCAAAACACTTCTGATTTCAGACTCGTATTTACAGTCAGAGTTACTCCCTCTGATGTAGGTTACCTGGCAAATTAACAGGTGATTTATCTAGTGTCTATCCCACTTACCCAATCCAGACCAGAGAAATGGGGAGATTAGGTAGACCTGGAAGACAGCATTCCATCTGAACTCTCATCTGTCTTGATACAATGTTAGGGGAACAACTACAACTTAAAAATAATACAATCATTCAGTTTCCAATTTATATAAGAGAATGAATGAATCTGATTCTTTGTACATTACTACTTAATAAAGAAATAATTAGTTGAGGATTTGCTCCAGTTGAGGCAACATGAAAACTTTGCAGGATGTAAGATTAAGATTGATTACTATTCTTCTTGATTAAATCTTTATAAATAGCGCAAAAAAAAAAAAAAAAAAAAAAAAAAAAAAAAAAAAGACATGAAATCAAGCCTAAACATAGAATTTATTTTCAAATATGCTAAATCTCAAAAATTCTGTTCAAAATATATAAGAGCAATAATTAGCTCTGATTAGTTCTGTTTTTCATAACTTGTGTATTATATTATGATAAGTGTTTGATCTTTGGTGAAAGCCAGTAATCTTGACTTCATCATTCCTCCCAAGTGATATCAGCCAGTTTTGGGTTGTTTGGCAGATCCCAGATTCTACTTTACTTCATTCCCATTACAACAAAACCAGAGTTATTGCTCAAGATTTCCACGTCGTTATCCCCACCAAATATTGTTGCTGCCACCCTTGAACCTGGCGGTCTGTTTATGTTCAAATACACCCATTTTATCAGCGGCCAACAGAAACTGTTCCGGAAAAAAAGGTGACTAGCACGTTTCCACTCGTGTTGTTTAATGTGCCTTTTAACAATCAGAAAACTGGGACGTTGTGTAAATAAGGACATGAAACAAGATTCCTGAGGCCACCCTGGATGAAAATGAGTTGGACACCCTGAAGATTAAAGCAGTTTACTTGGAAGTTCAAAAATTGTTCAACTACAGGCCCAGTTGTGTGTTGTTATTACCCTACCTTGTTCTTATTGGGAAACATGAACATCCTAATATGTGAACAAATATGCCAGAAAAAGTTCCTCAGACTGTAAGCTGAACAAATACATTAATTGTGAATACATAAAACAAAGGATTGTTAAAAAATACTGACCTTTTTATTTAAAAAAAAAAAAAAAAAAAAAAAAAAAAAAAAAAAAAAAAAAAAAAAAAACATGAACCTTTAAGCTCCCTAACAGGACATTTAATTAACCAGTCTTTGGTCCCAGCAATTCAGTTCTTCTGCACATAGAAGTTCCAGCAAAGTTTTTATTTAATCAAGCGCTCAAAGTTATAAATTCCACACAGGGTTCTCAGACTCCATATTCAAAGGTCCACATCTGATTTCGAAGTAGGGTCAAAGGTGCAGAATAACTACTGATTAGCAACTCCATTTTAAGTTTAATTAGAATTGACAACTAAAAGAAATATCCCTTCATGCCAACAACAGGATTTTTGTTTTTTATCCTAAGCTGCTCTGCCTTATGACAGTAATTTTATAAGTATTTTGAATGTGAACTCCAGCTCACTGTGTGAGACGCCAGGGCAGACCCACAACTTGCTGGAGGGACTATGCAGTTGAAACCAGAAGCTTACATACACCAAATAAAAACACAGACTTTTTTTCTCACTGCCTGGAGTTAAATTAAACCAAACTTTTAGGTCTTAGGTCAATTAGAATTACCTTAATTATTTCTATTTGCTAAATGCCACAACAATGAGAGAAAGAAAGTTGCCGAAAAGAAAAAAGAATTTCAGTTGGAAAAGTATTACATGAAAAACAAGAGCCAACAACAGGTTATCATTGATTTTAGATCATCCAACTACTGAATCCCAAACACCACTGACAGATAGAGAGAGAGACAAAGAAAAGACATTGTGTACTGAGGGATGTATCGAGTACAGGTACTTTATCTTCTTGAATGTAGACTGGTTCAATAGAGACAGCTATTTACTCAGACATTAGTGTTCGCCGTCATGGGCCATCATGTTAGTCATTCAGTTCAGTTAATTTTATTTATATTGTGCCAATTCATAACATGTTGTCTCAAGGCAATTTACAAATATAACACAATCCAATCATACAGACAGATTCAAAGTCATTTACATACATTACAAACTGATCCTGGATGTCAATCAATGAATCACATTTTCTATCCAGGAAACCCAGTGGATTGCATGGAGTCACTAATTTGTAACATTACTCTTCAAACGCGTTTTGCATGTTTCTTTGATTTTGCGGCAAGGGTGCAATTCAGTTTTTATAAGACTAAAATTTAAAAATAATACAAATAAATAATATAATTACAAAATGACAAATTCACGCAGAAGAAACACTTTCAATCCATCACATTTTTTCAGTATAAAGCAAATTAAACCAATACTTCCAAGTGCTAAGTCCAGTTTCGGGGGAGTGGGGTAGTTGATTTTTCTGACCCGGAAGTCAAAATTTTTCAAGTTCTGCCGACAAATGAAACACAGTATTACACAGTAAAAGCTCCGCCAGTAGCTTTGTCTAGGAGAGAGACAAGGTCAAACACACAAAGACAGGGGCAAGTATATCATCATGTGGATGAGAATTAATGTATGCTCAAGATCTCACTGTAGCCACTGTCTTCACATCGTAAGATCATGTGCCGTTAGCTCAACAAAACTAGCTAGAGGTGAAATCTCGTCTCAGTGGGTGGATATGTTTTCAAACATTAAGAGATCGTGTGCCACTATCTCGGCAAAACTAGCTACACATATTTTAACATTGCCAGGTTTTGTGCCATTAGCTAAACAAGACTACCGCTGGTAAGACATTTGCTTAAAATTTCACTCCACTAACTCAAGAAAACTAGCTACACATTTGCTAGCAGGTTTGTGAGGAGAGGAGTTTTCACATTGCAAGATTATAAACTAACTAGACATCTGCTGGAGTGTTTGCTATGTTTCTCCCTTTGTCATCTCAGTGTCTCTGAAAGACTCTAAAACCACACAAAAGAATATTAGCTTTGCTGTAAGTGAATTTATTAAAAAACAGTTGCTAGCGAGGTCTAAATACTTGCTACATAGGGCCAAAGCTTCTGAGTTGGCAACGTTGATTATCATAAATGTTTTTGGATTCTGTTTTTGGACTCATGAAAAACCTGGAAAAAAAGTTCCGGTCTTCCATGATGTGAAACACTTTCATTGTGTGGGAAAATGGGTTGTGGCTCAAATCTATCGTGTGAGAGTGAGGATTTGCCAGAAACTTCTAGCAGGACGAGAACGTATGTTTGGATTTTCTGCCTTGTATAGCACTGTGAGGGTCAACTTTCCAAAGGAGAAGATGTTCCCACAGAATGATATTCTATTACTATTACTTTAGGGAGTTCACTCCAAGATAAGTTCCATACAGCGGGGACATTTTCCCATTCAGGGACATCAATTAAGATGTCCTCCTTACCAAGGTCCTCATCTGTCTCTATAGCTATAGAGCAAAGCCTCAGAAAGAGAAGTACAGGATGTGTGGGAATCTTTCTCTTGACCTCTTACATTCAAAATCTCTGGATGCCCTGCAGTATGGAAAATACACGGATCACATGTAGACTGTCAGACCTTAAATTCATCCATGTCATTTCCAGTCCTTCCATCCATGCGTGTAGATGTTTGAGGATGGGAGGGAACAGTGTGGCCTCCCAAAAATAGCTAGAAGCCAGGAAAGGATGGAGGCGCTTTCAGAAATATCAAAAGTAAAAAGCTGTGAAAGTGGGAAATGGATCCACTGCCCCAAGAATTACCAAGCGCTCCTGCAAAAACAAGATACACATTGTCTTTGGCTTTTTTAAAGGTTTATTTTCTGTTCAAATCTTTAGGTTTGTTATCTTCCTGAATTGCAGACTTCTTACACTAATATTGTCATTTTAATTATATCTATGAAGCAGTGTAAGAACAATTACCTGATCTAATGTTATCAGAGCTGTACTGACTTCTACTTTCCTGCTATGGAAAAAAATCTCAACCCTAAACGTGCAAGACTTTGTGAAGAACATGAACAACTGGAGAGGAAAAAGAAATAAATTAATCTGTGGATGAGATTTGACAGCCATTTTTCAAACGTCCAGGGAGAGTATTGTTGCTCTTGAGGTCGGGGGAAGTTCAGAAAAGTTCTGTATGCATGCCAGGTTGGCCTCCCCTCTTGGGCAGAGCTGTTTACTGCAGCAGGAGGGAACACACAAGTGGTGTTCCTGTTCTTTCCATCATGCATTCATATGTTACTGATCAGCGGTGGGCCAGGTAGGACAACGATCAGTAGGGAGGAAACCTGAGAAGGAAACCATGTGAATGGGCTTTGTAACGAGAAACAGGGGAAGGCTGAGGTTGTGGTGCTTCAAACACAATAATACAATTCCTTGTTGTCGATGAGCCAAGACTACAATTTTTGAGAGGTCAAGAAAAAATCATTGGTACTGTTTTGGGTTTTTTTTTGTTTGTTTGTTTGTTTGTTTGTTTGTTTGTTGTTGTTTTTTTAGCCTCAAACTGCAAAAAATATTATTATTATTATTATTATTATTATTATTATTATTATTATTATTATTATTATTATATAATACACATAAATAACCTTTCAATGCAACATTTAGAATCATATCGCATTCCTGGATGTTTTGGTTTTTGGGGGATTTCATTTTCTCTTGTGGGTTATTTATGTTCATTAGTCTGGCCATATTCAGTTCATTAAACATTGTTTATTGCTTTTTTTTTTATATGTTGCCATATTAGTTTTTTCCTTTATGTTTAGTTTCTTAGTGTTATTCTTGTGTTCTGCTTCTTGTTTAAAATTTATTAGTTTTTTGTCAGGTTTTTTTCTCTTTTGGTTCATGTTGAACTCCTTCTGTGGTTCATTAGTCTGCTTTTCTGATATTCACAATCACCAGTAATGAAGCTCATTCAGCTCACCGCTGTCAGTCATCACATTCATGCTGATCACCTATTTCTCCTGCTGTTTAAGTTCCTGGTTTTTCTTTGTTCAGTGTTAGATTCAACTGTTCCATCTTCCGTTCCCACGCCTGTGATCCCAGCCATGCTCCACGTTCCACGTTTTTCTCTTCATGTATTGTACTTTTTTTTTTAATTTTTAAACTTCATTATGCCTCATTTGAGTAGCTGTCTGAACCTCGGCTCTGCCAAGCAGCAAACCTTGTCACATGTTAAAAAAGCAATATTTTTACACTTTTAAATCACATGGACATCTGCAAAAAAAAAAAAATGTCATGGGTGCAGAGTGTTTCCCTCGATTAGTGTGTTGGTCCATCCATAGATCCATCCAGTCTAGCTGTCAGTAGGAAAGAGGTGAACCCTGGACAGGTTTCCAGACAATCACAGGATTGTGTTGTTCATACATTCAAGCCCCTAAGTCCAAAAAGAACATTGTCATTTTCATCAGTTCAGAGAATGTCTTTTTAGGCCGACCAGTGTGTTATTTGGAAAACTGTAACCTCTTAAGTCCATCCGGTTTTTCAACAGTGGGACTTTGCAGGTGTTTCTTAATGATAGCTTGGGTTTAAATGTGTGTCTTTAAATTGTTACAGTTCTCAAAGGTAACTGTAGACAATCTGTGCTTCCCTTTTAGCTGATCATTGGCTCATTCTTTCTCATTTTGACAATAGGTCAGTAGTTTTCCATATCTTTTTTACATCTTTCTGGTTTTGATTTCCATTTTTAAGCATTTGAGATGATTTTTGCTGAACATTTTCAGCACTTCTTCATATTTCTTCTACCCACCTCTCAAAGTAGGCTATTCTTCTGAACAATATCTTGAACTACTAGTTTTATTTTGATTTGTAGACATGAATGCTCCATAACCACCATGCACCTGTTCAATACCTGCTTTTTCACCAAATTGATGACTTCACTGCTGTTAGTTTGATTCCCCCTCCCTATTGATTCACTCACACAGAACCACTGCATGTATGCCATAATTGTTGGATCTTTTAACGTTCTACTCTGTCACACTTATTAGAAAAGTATTTGCCATGTAGAACCATCATTTCTGCCTAAACAGTGATTGAGAAGGTCAGAGATGGTATTATTTTGTACACAACTGTATGGTCAGTTATAGTTGAAGTGTTTTTCAATGGTGGCTTTACACCGGATAAATGAATCACTTATTTAGTTATCTGATTTCCAATCATTTACCAGGAGCATTTTCCTTTAAAGTGATGTGAAAAGTATTCCTAATATTGTGCCTCCTACAGGCCGCAGTAGAGTTCACGTCCATCTGTAACAAAGGGTATTTGGTTACTGTATGACACCTTAGGGGTCCTGAAGTGTGAATTAAGCATATAGGATGCAACATTGTGCAAGTAAATATATAATAATCCAAAATGCTCAGAGTATTTTAAAACTTTATGTTTTTTAAGTAAATCCCATGCAAAGGTCAGCTGCAGTGATGGTTTTATCCTCAGCACTGGCGTCCATCTCTCATCACATCACACAGGTGAGAATCTGAAGTGTGTGATTAGTGTTTCATTGCAGTATTCAGTCTCCTTCTTATTTTAGTTCCTTTCTGCATAAAGGACAATAGCAGGAAATGTAGTGAATGGTGACATGTGCCAATAAATCTACTTTGTCTCAAAACACTCCTCCACTGTTGGCCTGGCAACAAATCAAAACACAAAGAAATGCGGCTAAACTGATGCAATGATTGGACTCAGACCCTGAGATTCTTCTTTTTGGCTCAACTCAGCTGTGTGTCAAAAACAAGCTGAGAAGAATCTGGCTCTGTTTGTGAGAGAAGGCCTGTTCGGATCATGAGATTCCAGCGAATTAACTGTGGAATGAAGCAAACTGGCTGCAGGATTTTAGAAAACAGAGAGGATCGTGCACTGACATGGACTTTTCCACAATCATTATCCCAATTTTTAATCAGTTCTCTAATGAATGTAGCAGAGCTTGTCTTTACAGCACAACCCAGAATGTGTATTTTAGAAAGTTAGTGTCTGCAAAAGTATTCACACCCTTTTGAACTTTTGGGTGTTATTTTCTGTGATGGGTGTGTTCTTAATGCACCCCGTTTTCTCCTCATATAGCATTTTGCATGTAGGCCACAAAGGTCCATTTTTGTCCCATCAGACAGCAACACATTTTTTCCACATTTTTGCTGTGTCCATTCCATAATATATGGTAAACCACCATGCAGGACGATTGACGTCCTGCATGGTGTTGGGCTGTAAGCACAGGCCCTATATGTGGATGTTGGGCCTTCATACCACCCTCATGGAGTCTGTTTCTGACAGTTTGAGTAGAAACATGCACATTAGTGGCCTGCTGAAGGTCTTTTTGTAGGGCCCTGTCAGTGGACCTCCTGTTCCTCCTTGCTCTAAGGACGAGGTCGCGGTCCTGCTGCTGGGTTGTAGCTCTCCTATGGCCCCCTCCATGTCTCCTGGTGTACTGGCCTATCTCCTGGTACCTATTCCATGCTCTGGACACTGTGCTAAGAAACAGCAAATCTTCTTGCCACCGCTCGCATTGATGTTCTATCTTGGATTAGCTGCAATACTTGAGCAACTTCAGTGGGCTGTAAAACACGCCTCATGATGCCTCTGTGCGCGACAGCACTGACAAAATGAAAAAGTGACAAAGTTCAACCAGAAAGGACGAAAACAGAGATCTATGGTCACCAGCTGCAGAATCACTCTTTTATAGGGGTGTCTTGCTAATTGTCTCTTTTCCTCCTGTTGTATGTCCATTTGCACAGCAGCAGATTACATTGATTCACAATAAGTGTTCCTACCTAAGTGGTGACATTGATTCCACAAAGGTGTGACTGATTTGCAGTTACATTGTTTTATTTAGGTGTTCCCTTTAGTTTTTTGAGCAGTTTATATTATATATTTAACAACCATTTCAACACCATGAAAAAACACATTTACATCGCTTCTCTGCTTTAAACACCCCATAATTCTGCGTTGCATCACTATCACTGTCACATGACCAAACAAGTACCACATGACCAACCCCCTTCCTTTCCCCATCCAGAAACACAAACAGCAACAAGATGAAAATAAACATTAATATCAACTCAGTTTTAGTTACCAGTAGGGATGGGAATTGATAAGAATTTACCGATACCATTTCAGTTATCGTTGTCAATTTGATTCTTTATTGATTCTCATTGAATCAATAAAGAATAAAGATGAGTTAGGAAATAAACTCTTTAATTCAAAAAAATGCACCATGTTGTTTGTGTACAAAATAAGAATCACTCTGTCAAATGAACATTTTAACATGAAATGCACATTAAACTTTTTGCACATTAACAGTTTTTGTGCAGAAAAATTTGTTTGTTTACCTTTTCAGGAAGGATCTTTCAGACTTGAGGTGTCTCCAGCTGTGGAAAACACCCTCTCAAATGTTATTTATTTTCGCCTGTCATTGTACTCTTCCTTGCCTTGATGAAAGAAGTAGCCAAAAGTGTGTGAGAGCTTACCTCTGAGCCAGCCTCACTCTGGCAGTCCTCGTCAACTACAGTCATATTCAATAAATGACAATATTAATGAAAAGTTCATGTACTTCAGAACTCAGCTCACAAGTTAAATATTACATAGGTTATTTCCCCATAGATTGATGTTTTAAAGCTTTATTTATTAATGATGATGATAGGTTTTTTTTTGCTTACAGCTATTGAAAACATGATATTTAAGATTAGAATATTACATTAGACCAATAAAAACATTCTTAATGCAGAAATGCGGGTCTAACAAAAATATGTTTTAACCTGTTTAAAGGTTATTTTCAAAAAGTGCCTTTAATCTGATAAACAACCCTCATCAGAACCCATATTCTGATTTATTGAATATGACTGTAAATGGTAATATGAGATGGAGTTTATTCATACAGTGTGGCGTTAACATTATCACAATAACCAGGACATGGAGGAGTTTAACGTTACCTGGGACATTCACGGCAGGAGACGCTGTGCTCAAAGCTCCCCCCTCGTGAGTCACTGCTGTCGCTAAGCAACGTATCAAACACTTCACATCTATGCAAATCAGTTGCATGCTGTGTGGTCGACCCTTTGAGGATGTTGGAAGTATTTCATTCTTTAATTGTAATTAAAGCTCTGCACATGTTGTAACCGGCCCTAGTATTATCTTGTTTTTGTGAAATGTAACCTTACTTTGGAGCGCTTCTGCTGCAACGCTATCTTGGATATTTTCTGAATCAAAATGAGGCACATGTACAATACGTCATCAGGCAAGCAAACTGATGATTCCAAGAAATTGAACTGCTGAGAACCAGTTTGCCATCCCTAGTTATCAGACCAATACCGATATGTAAAAAAAAAAAAAAAAAAAAAAAAAGACCAGCATCTGCTAACTGATGTTGATGCCAATTTATCGTGGATCCCTACTTTAAACTTAAATCTGCCAGGGGTATGAATAATTTTGGGTATAACCATGGCTGGTTAATTAGTCAGGCTATCTGTGCAGGTAACTAGTCTGTAGTCAGCTGCTTGTGGCTTGCCAACTGTAGTTTAAAACAGGGTCACCTTAATAAGAGTGATGGGTGGAGCTCCTTTTGATTTCCACACCCTAATTGTTTGTGGTTTTTGAAACCAGATATACGTTTAAACAGTGGATTTATTTTTCATGTAAGGGAGGTGAATGTGTAGTAGCCTCCTTTTAGACACTACACATTCAACACACAAGGGAGGGGCAGAAGTTTGTTACTCTGTTCTATGCAGCCAGAGAAAACTCTGGTCATGTGAAAAAATTCATCTGACTTCATAATAAAAAGTTAATTGTTGTAATGTTTTGAAAGCTAATTTTAATAAAGTATCTTTGAGCGATAGGACAGGTTTCCTCTTGATTCCACCTTGAATATAAAAACATTTTGCTAATAACTCAAGTTATTGCTTGTCACATACAGATGTGGTTGGATCTCCATCATATTTATGGATCACTTAAATTTTTCACCACATTGACAACCAAAACATTTCTATTCATAAATAACCTTTGTTTATGTTTTCTAAAATATCTCAGAGGCTTCAGTGTCAATGGAAGTAGAATTTTATTCCTAACATTTTGCATTTTACCTTTCCCAAAACTGTACTGATAAATGTACTGTTAATAAATTTCAACTTTTATTTTCCACATTGATTTATCTTCTATTGTGTTTCTTGCTCAAGCAGAGCTGACCAGTAATGAAAACAAAAAAGCACTATGTTTGTATGGATAAGGAGTTAAGATTAAGATGTTTTGCTTGTTTAACCTGAAAGCTTCACACAGCAGTCCTGTGGGGAGGGTGTTTCCTGCCATTGAGTGTTGGCGCTACCTTTTCCCTCAGCTCAGGACAGGAGTAATGTTGTTATCTGCCTGCCTCATGAGATGGAACACCGGAACCTCACAGGTCAGACGAGGCTTAGAGAAGGAAGGCGGATGCATTCCTGCCAGAGGGAGATGGGCCCTATTTCACAGAGTGGCAAAATGTTTCATAGGGAATTTTCAATAATTCTCTTTAACAGATTGATTTTGTTGTTGCTTAAAACTGTCAGTGATGGTTGACCTTTTGCTGTTCTATGGAACTGTTTTTTCTAAAAGTGAGCTTTTGTATTTTTTTTAAATTTAAATTAATATGAAAGAATATTTGTATTATTGTGGCTTTCTTTCCGTAAAAAGTTGCCTGAGAGTGCTTCTGTGTTTAGCTGTGTCTTCTTCCTGGATTGGGTCATTGATGTGACTACTACTTCCATATGTCTACTCTTTGTTTTTCTTTTACATAGAAAGTACTCTTGGCAGAGTGCATCTGTGTTTAGCTGTCTTTCTCTTCTGGAAGGAGCCATTGTTTGAGATATGACTGCCATTACCTCTCTTTACTATATTTTTTCTTCCCAAAGAAAGTCTTTGCACCTCTTTGAATCAAGAACATGAAAGTCAACTGAGTGTAATTACGATTTAATTAGATTACCTAATGGATCTGAATCTAATTGGGTTGTTTTGGAATTCATTTGATCATTTTGAATTTGGACCAAAGTCTATGCATCTTACATACTGGATGAGTTTGTTTTGTGAAGTGGCTTGAGATTGCATTTGCTGTAAATTGGTGTTCCATGAACTAAATAGATTAGAATTAACTGAAAGAATGTATTAGTATTGCCTTTGAACACAATAAAACAGTTTTTTAAAAAAGTTATTTTAATCTGGATTTTTTAATATAATTTGCTTCTTATTTCCTTTGCTTTACAAAATGTATTTTTTTTTTTTGTATTTGCTATGGATAACTTTAACATTTTCCACTTTTACAGTGCTAATCCACTTATTCAATTTTCTGACTTTACACGGCACTCCCAGCTGCACGCTATCCTTAGACATAATCATTTACCGTTTTGTTTTTCTTTTTAATAATCTCCTTGTTAGTGTACAATCACAACTTAAAATATGTTTAATCCTGTTATCAGTGTAATTCAGAATTTGCTCATTAAAAAAGTAGATTTATTTTTAGAAACTATAAGACACAAATTATTAGTATTAGAAATTTTAGATGTGGAAAGTTTCTTAGTCATGTTTTGGAATTCTCTGCAAAGATAAGCGGCCCGCGTGTATTTTTGTGTTACTGTGGGTGTTTACATAGAGAGTAATTGCTTCCTAAGGGTCAAGTGTGTGTTGTTACTCATTCCAAACTGTATCAAAGCTTTTTCAGTTCCTCTGGGTGGGGTTGACTGGATGGCAGATAAACCAAACGGTCTAACATGGGCGTAGGTGCGTGAGGTCACATGTGAGATCACACATGAGCGATCCCTCCTTTCATCCAACTCCAGAACATGGAAACGCCTCTCTATTCCTGCTTAGCTGATGAAAGCCATCTCACACTATGTAACACATATGTGTGCCTCCATATCACAGATGACCGTCACCAAACTGAAAAACTGTGAAAACTTACTTGGAACAAAGGCAAGCCCTGATGTGAGTTTATGTAGATTCCCACTGTCCGACCAAGGCAAGCTCCAAGCTGTTGAAAGAGTCTTCCTGATTTTAGAATAGAAAATAAAGAAAAGGCCATTAAAAGGAAAAATGTAAACTCTTCCTTTTCTTTTCATTCCACTTGAATAGGACCCAAATTAAGGACACTGAAGATCAGAAGGATGGGTAGTGGTACAATATTCAGTAAACCTTAAAACAGATAAATGAAGGTGCTGCCATAGTAAGTGCTGCTTGATAAAGGAAGGAAGACACAAATGGACCTAGTGAAGGAAAACCAACATTTACAGGTCCATCTCAATGAATTAGAATATTATTGTCTTGATTACTTTGGCTCAGACTTGATGAAAACTCCAAATTCTGTTTCTCAGAAAATAAGAATATTATATAAGATCAATAAAAAAACATTTTAATACAGAAATGTGGGTCTGCTAAAGAGAATGTTCATGTACTGCACATTACATGTAGTCAATACATTGTCAATACTCCTTATAATGGCTTTTACATCATCTGCATTGTTGGGTCTGACAATTGACAGTATTCTATTGATTTTCTATAGGATTCAGGTCTGGCTAGTTTGCTGCTCAATCAGGCTCAGTAATACCATGGTCATTAAAGCAGGTATTGGTAGTTTTTGGCAGCAGCTCCCAAATCCCAAGCCAGTCCACATCTTGTTATTCTCACCTAAACTCTTGAATGGAGTTTGCTTCACTCTCATGGTTGCAGTTATCACTCTTGGTTTTTTGCCTTTTTCTACCATACTTTTTTCTTCCACTAAACTTCCATAAATATGCTTGGATATAGCTCTGCTGTAACAGCCAGCTCCCATACCAATGTTCTTTTGTGGCTCACCCTCTTTGTGGAGGGTGTTGATGACTTTCTGAAATAGAACTCCTATTGGTCTGTGTAATATTCTAGAATTTGAGGTTTACTAAAAAAAAACAAAAGCTTTTTTGTTATTGTTAATTTGAGATACATTTATATTAACAGAACAAATTAAACATGAAGAAAACGTATGCAAATGAGAGACTGAGGTCAGGAAGCAAAAAACAAGAAAAGAAATACTTTGTACTGCCAGTCAACAGGGTCTCTAACATTTAGTTGTGAATCTTTTTCAACACAGCTTAATCAAATCATTAGGCCATAAGCAGGACTCTCTAGAATGTGATTGCGGAGGAGATAATTCAGTTGTTTAATTCAGGGGCATTAGACCAGGAATGCAACTAAACGTTCCAAGACACCAACCCCTGAGGACTGGAGTCCAAGACCAATGCTGTAAAGATGATGAAAATTCCTGCATTAACAGCCTGAGCCATCCCATAAGACAACAAAAATGTTCGACCTTAAGTGTTCCAAGAAGGACGAACTGGGAAAAACAGTAGATAGAGGAACGAAGGCAGACACTTTAGGCGTGCAGCCACACATGAACTCAGTGATCTACATTATGATGCAACTGCAGTGATGTATTGTAGATTTATGTATTGATGTATTCACGGATTTGCTGTATTTTATAGTCAGTATTCACTGACTATAAAATATTTATCTTACACAACTAAAAAAAATATATACATATATTTTGGAATATTTTTGTTTTATGTCATTTTTATTTAATTTTTTTATGTCTTATTCAAGGTAATGAGGTGAATGGCGGGGTGGCGCCCTTGCGCCCTGTATTGGCCAGCCGCCACTGATCATTATACAGCAGCAGGATGTTTGTGAGGCGTGCAGAGACAGGGATGGAGGTGAGGGAGGAAGTAAGAGGGCGCTGCATAATTTACGCAAATATCTCCAAGGTCTCTGTAATTGATGCTGAACATAAATGGCGTAAAACTTGACTTTGCGTTTATTATGAAGTCTTCAAAGAGAGGCTGTGAAGCTATCATTCAACACTAAAACATGCCAGGGCAACGTTCTTTGCAGAAATCATAAACAAAAACATCAACAATGTATGTTTGCTACAGTCGACAGATTGACAAACGCTCTTGTGACCATAACACCTGAACTCCACTCTTCCAGGGCCTGCAATGAATTTTCCATCTTCCTTACAGAGAAAATTTTAAAAAAGGGGTTAATCTGCACATCAACTCCGAATCCAATAACGATGCTTTTCCCAAATATAACAAATGCAAAGAAAATGGCTGAATGTCACCAACTCAACCATGAAAACTTAGAAGACATTATAAAACAATTGAGCTCATCCTACTGCTGTCTTGATATCCTACCCACGGCTTTCCTTAAGAAAGTTTTGCTTGTCATTGCATCTGTTCAGATTCAAATAGTAAACTCGTCCTTCTCATCAGGTGTTTTCCCCCAGGCTTTAAAAACAGCAGTTATCAAACCACTGTTAATGGTGATTTTGATGTATATTTGCTCGATGTTTTGTGATGTAAAGCACCATGAATTGCCTTGCTGCTGAAATGTGGTCTACAAATAAACTTGACCTGACTTGATATAGGAATAGTCACGACCAGAGGTGGAGATCAGCTCTGGATTCTCCAGACATTCTCAAAAGCATTGCAGCCTCCACGTGCCCCGCCATGGCTTGATGTTGCCCCACTGTTTTGTTCAGGCAACTCAAGTTGGCAAACTTTCTGCTACTCCAAACACCAAATTGATCACTTGCAAATAGCAAGCATTCACAGCAATATAATTTGCGATGCTCCTCAGAGGTGGTAAGCCAGTGGTACCTTTGTCTGCCACTTTCAGACCACTCATTAGTGGTCTGAAAGTGGCAGACAAAGGTACACCGGCTGAGACAGGTGTCTCTTTACAATGGTCAGTTATTTGGAAAAAGTCCACCTTTTAAAATTTAATTTTCTTGAGAGCAAATCTATTTCTCCTTCTCTGTCAGCCATTGTGGGCATAAAATAAAAACAAATTCAAGAAATAATGTGCACAGCGCAGATTGCTGAGGACTTGCTTTGCTAGCAAAATACATTCACTCAGCCAATCAGGCAGAAAATGTCTAAAGTTAGTGTGAGCCTTCAAGGTACCCCAGTGAGGCAAAAAAACAAAAACAAACAAACAAAAAAAAACAACCAATTCCTCTGCTATATCGTTTATTTAATGTAGGACTGCTCTGCTAATTCTGAAGGCTTTGGACAGATTAGACTGCCCCTAGTAGAACATAGAGACTGAAATCTGATTGGACGAAACCTCGATATACAGGAAACGGTGCAGCCAGGAGAAATGTTACAAGAAAAAAGAGAATAGACTATTGGAACTAAATTAATAAAATTTAACTGAACAAATGATATAACTCAAGTTGTAGATATATGTTAGGGATTGTGATAGTGTTTAGGCCAGCAGAGAAGGCCTTGCAGGCCCTGATGGCCCACCACTGCTACAATGTTATTAAGATCTAGCCATGAAAAGGATGTGCAACCGAGACAGAAAATGATTATGGTGCAGCTATGAAATGAGTTCCAGGAACATGGCAGCAGATGAAGGGAAATAGAAGAGTGCAAAGGTGTTTGCATAATGCTGAGCTTGCTCAGTAGTATTCCATTTTTATTGTGCTCGTTTCCTGCTCACTACTAACAGGATGAGGTGGATGCCCTGAGCGAGTAGCTGGTTGGCAGGCTCAAGTCTTGCACTGGGAGCAGGAAAGCAAAGAGGCCCCTTAGACATCAGTCACAGAAAGGGAGTTTTAATCAGAGCAGTCCTTTAATGAAAGTCCTGAAACTTTTAATTTCCTACTGGACTGGTGAAAAAACCTCAAATGAAGGAGCAGACTTTGATTTAAAAGAAACATACTTCATTGTGCTGCTGACTAACAGTCAGCCTCAACATTCTACCAACGGAAACACTATTGGCGCCAGACTTTCTTTGGTTTTATTACCAATCTAACAGAAATGTTTATCTCTTTTAAACGTAATGTCCCACCCCCCTAACAGGCATCCTGGCAAAACTCTAAATATCCATTGCTCATTACAAAAACTTTGATTATTTTTGTTTGAATAGCATGAACAAAGAATGTCCTTTCTTACATCCCACCACACCCTTTCATGCAGTGGAATAGCTTTGGGCCCAGCACCTCTGTGGGGGAACCCCCTCCTCTCTGTATTACGATTCTCTGATATCAGAGCAATATTGCAGCTTTTGGGATGTATAACAATTACAGCCACTTTCTGCTTTGTCCTGTTCTTGTGTGGACAGATTTAATCCATCTCTAAGTCACTGTGAGAGGAAATCTGTGAGAGGAAATCTATAAGGTCCTGTATTCCATCAGGATTCTTTGACTAATTCATCACCTAAAGCAGAGCAATGAGAATTTAGCTAACCGACATGTTTATGGAAGGTTGTCATGGCACGTTTCTACATCCTGTGGCTGTGAAGGAAATCTATTCAAACTTCTACCTACAAACTTCCTCCTTGGAGCCCGAGCACTTTCCCCTGTGAGGAAAAAGGGTAATACGCTGAATGCTTTATGAGTAATTATTGATTTATACTGACTATAAATATGTTCAGCAGCTATTCTAGGAGCCTACCTTAAGAAATTTGTCTATCTGAGTCAGGGCCTGTCCTGGAAAGAGTTGTACTTACAGTAAAGGATGTTTCTACCATTAGATGCATATCAGACACACCCCTGGGTCTTTTGTTTTAAAGCCATAATTAACCATAGTTGTGATCATTCCGGGTAAGTATGAAAAGCTCAAAATATAGACATCTGACTGTCAGTTGTGGAGCACCATCACCTTTCCAGGTCTCAGAGTAGTTTCAAAATTATCCTGGCAGACTCACAGTCACCTGATCCGCCAAATCATCTGATGAGGTGCACTGATGTAGCCCGAAGGCCCAGCCAAGGTAATTCCATATAGTAACAGGGACGTTGTCTTTCTGAACAAAAATAGCTCCAAAGATAACAGTGGTCTCTTGTAAAATAGTAGACTGTTAATATTTGATAACCAGAGTGTTGTACCCCACAGATATGAACACTTTTATTATGAGTTTCTCCATTTTACTTTTGCTTTTCAACACAGGCAGTGTATGTCTGAGTAGCTGTTTAGCTTCCACCACTTAGGAAAGATATTTACATTTGCATCCAGCTCTCGGTGTTATGGCATCCTTATCCACAGGTAAGTGAACTATTATTGATAATAACTTTGTAAAACCTCTTTACAAAAAAAAAAAACTGAATTAACCCTTTAAATTGTGGGCTGTCAAACCGGGAACAAAATGTTCCACTTGCAGGCACAAACTGGTGCATGGTTGTAAGCAGATGTTCCTATTTATGTTCCTGAAAAACTTGGGCACCAAATGACGAAAACTGCAAATGTACAAAACAGGAAAGGGCAAAGGGAATAGCAAGTCCCTAAGGTTAGACACTGATCTGACTCGCCTCAAACAGCAAATACAAAATTTAGAAGGATTTTTTTACTGAAAAACATCTTCTGGGATCATCGGGGGTCAATAAGACCAGTACAGTGGACGCAAATCATTTATCCTATGTGTTGGGATGAGGGTGAAATGCAACTCAGGCTTGTTTACAGTCAGTTTCCAAAAAAGGTCATCCCTGGGCACTCTTGCCATACTGTCCCCAACTTTTTCAGGATGTTTGTACCAACCGCACAACAATTTAGCAGTGGAGTGACATTTCTTTCCCAGTTTGACAACCTGTAATTATAGTAGCTATCCGTGTTTTACTCATAGTCTTAATGCAAGGAAATCAGATTTTAGGACTTCAATAAATTACGTCTACCAGCAAGAGGTCAACTGGCCAAACAGTGATCGTAACCAAAATCATTGGAAGCATGGTGAATTACAAAGTGTTCAGAAAATAATGAGTGATTTCATTAAACTGGGCCTAAAATTTGTGCATTCCGGTAACCGATTTATGGCACAAATGGAATTCCATACATGAGGACCATAATTAAAAGGAAAAAACATGGAACAGTGGTGAACTTTCCAAAATCACTCCTGGAGCTCATTGGCAACTCATCTAGGAGGTTACAGGAAAAACATCTAAAGCTTGGTAAGCTTCACTCACCTCAGCTAAGGTTAGAGTTCATGAGCAATAATGGCATCCATGGGAAAATTCAAAGGTCAAAATCATCATATCTCACAACTTGGATTGGAAAAACAGAGTTGAAACGTTTTGGAGGCTTAAGTCCTGTTTCCTCGAGCATAAAACCTCCAAAGCATTTCGGAAAAAGAACATGATAGCAACACTCAAACATGGTGGTGGGACACAACTGGTTTTGTTCCAAACAAAAATACACACACTGGTATGCATCAAACTATAAAATATAATGTTTGCTGTTATGTCAAAATATTTTAAATTGGGACATATTCGATCTTTCATATGAGATATTCAAAATTTCAGTTTATGTATAAATACATAAACTGAAAACATGTTTCATTTTGTGAGTGGACATTATCTGTTATAAGAGCTACAGAGCTTTAGCCCTTAGTTTTTTCATATTCTAAATAAATAATTGGGACCCCCTACCCCTCAGAAACATAGGACTTGAGAATAAAACCAAGGGGCAATGAGTTTTTTATTCACTTCTTCTCCTTATAATCAGATCCGAACTCAGTCCTCTCAAGCCTCAAGGTGGACAGAGACACTGCTGCTGACATGAGTCCAGCCTCTGAGGACTGAATCACGTTTCCCCTTAATTTTAATGAATATGGGATATTTCTGAGCAACTGATAATCTGGTATTTCTGGAAGAGTTCTCCTTCCATGAGATTTAAATTTATGATCACAGTGAATCCTCGAGGGTAGTTCTGGTAAATGTAAAGGAGGGTATGGGGAATTAGATCATTTGTTATTAAATATTCGTGTGTGCTCACATGTGGTCATGTGTGGGTGTTTGAGAAAATACGTGTCGGCTTGCGAGTGTGTGTGTCTGCGAGTGTTGTGATGGGCGACTTTCGGGCGATGGGGGTTGAGCAATCTGACCACGACTCCACACTCACTCTGGCCAGAACGGAACTTCCTTCCTTGCTTGGGCCCGCACAGAACAAACAGAGAGAGGAACGTATAAATGGGAGCTATGGTGAGCCTCCAGACTCTGTTTCAGCTTCAGATCATCGATCGGAGCCGTCCATACAACCAGAGGTCCTAATTAGAAGCTACCCTCACTCCGCCGGCATGACTCTGATAACTCTGGCGCTGATTTTCTGCGGACTTTTGCTGCAGGAAGCTGCCGCCTCTCGACGCGCCAGCTGCTCCAAGGATCTCTGCTGTTTCCAGCGATCCTTGGACTTTAAAGCTGCGGAGAACGCCTGCAAAGACTCAGGCGGACAACTGATCCAATCCAGCTCTGGAGACCAGACGGATGTGTTAAAGCGTCTGATGAGAACATTTACAGGGAGATTCTGGCTGCGCGGTGGCACGAACTGCACCGCCGTCTCCGTGGGGAGGGGGTCCGGAGTCACGTTGCAGTCGGAACCGTGCCAAAACACCCTGGACGGCTTCTTGTGTCTGTATGACTCCTCTGACGTTTGCAGTGCAGTTCCGAGCAGCGGAGGCATTTCGGTGACGTACAACACATCTGCGGGCTTTGACGTATTGGATTCGGAGACGTTTCCCCCGGGGACCCTGGCCCTGGTGGGACGGCCCGGCGCTCAGTACCCGGATTCCAAGCTACTATGCTTCTCCAACTGGTTGAAGGCTCCGTGGAAATGTGAAGTAATTCGAGGCGGCTGTGATCACGACTGCAATAAAACATCCAACACCTGTCGGTGTCCAGTTGCGCATTCGCTCCATCACAACAATATCTCCTGCACGAAGCCCACAGCTGCCAGCTCCCCGTCGCAGATCCAGGGGTGCCACAAGGGCCAGAAACTGGCGGCGGACGGGACACACTGCGTGGACGTGGATGAGTGCCCGGAGGCGTTAGACAGCTGCACAGGTGAGGGTGAGCAGTGCGTAAACCTGGATGGAGTATACAAATGCATGTGCGCTGATGGTTTTGTGGAGGAAGACGGCGCATGCGTAAACCTATCGATCTGTCCTTTATGTGAGCACCATAAGTGTGAGAAGATCAACGGGGTGTATCAATGCGCGTGCATGGAGTGGTTCAGGGTGTCCCCCGAAGACCCCACCAAGTGTGAGCAGTACTGCGACCAGAGAGAATGTCCTGCGATCTGCGATCGTAATTCAGAGCTGGAGAAAAAGGACTTGCAGCAGTGCTACTGCCCCAAGGGCTACATCCTGGACATCAGAGAGGGGGCAGCCACCTGCTACGACATTGATGAATGCGACTCCCAGGCGTTCTGCGATCATGAGTGCGAGAACCAGCCCGGTGGGTTCAGGTGTGTGTGCAGGACAGGTTACCAACTGCAGGGGAATGAAAAGTGTGTCCCTCATAACAGAGTGGATGAGGATGAGGAGGACGCATCAGGGTCACCTCCTATGATTCTCGCTCCAACCACCACACCGACCAGCCTCCAACCAGCCGCCCTGCCCTCTTACATCAAGACCGGGAGCGTCCTGGGCATCACAGTGTTCCTGGTGCTGTGCGCGGCGCTGCTGATGTGCGTGGTCAAAAACGCGATGAGACGCTGCGGCGCGCTGAACCTGAACTCCTTAAAACACCCGGACATAGATATTTTCTACCTGCAGCAGGTCACAACAGAGACCTACAAGAGATTATCATTCGATAAGCAGTTTAAAAACGACTCGCAGAGAGTCTGAGGGCTCAGCTAGAGTAGAGAGATGCACCGATCAGGCTTTTTTTCTGGCCGATACCGATTTAACGTTTTCTTTGTTTGAACGGCCGATATTAACCATTCCGATTTTTCCTCTTAAAACATGAAAACCAACTGTGCTTCAAATTGTATAATAGATTTTGATATTCTACCAAAATGAAGGAATTACAAAAGTATAGTCCTTGCATAAAACCTGATTTTTATAAACTATAAAAAAAAGGCATCAAAGCACCTAGTGTTTTATTTTTATTATTTTATTTTATTAGCTTTGATGCATTTAATGATAAGGATTCCAGCTAATTACCAACTAGAGTTGATCAAGAGAAAATTTTATTAGTCTGTTTTGATCTCTGATGGGTTGATTGGTGCATCCATAATGTAAAGTCCTCTTTTGTTCTGATGCACCGGTTTTTGTCCTCGGAGACTGAAAATATTCTGAGGCTATATTGTATTTGAAAATGTAAAGCCATACTATTAGTGAAGTGAGAAATGAAAACAGATTTAAGATTTCTGCAGATGTTTATTAATGATAGAATTAAAGCTGTTTCTGTGTTCCATAAAAAAAAAAAAAAAAAAAAAAAAAAAATCTTCAGTTACATCAATTTTCAACTCTAATCAGGTACTATACAGTTAGTATAAAGTACACTTTCCAACATTTCCTAACCATGCAACACTCTATGCACATATTAGTTCTCATTCATGTTGTATTTCTGAAGTTTAACCTGTTTTAATTGTCTGAGAAAGTCACATTTAATGTAAAAACTGAAAACAGATCGACACAGGATGTAACAGAAAAAGAAAAAATTACCTGCTGGATTTATGGACCTTTGACACAAGCACTGCAGATTTTATCATTGGGAGAGAACTACATCAAAAAAGCACAGCATGTAAATAGACCAGACTGATGACTTGTGAGTCTAATATAAAGTAGTATTTATGTTAACAGTTAAATGAAAGCTGAACTTCAGGTTTTTCATGACCTGATTTATGTAAAAAGATTCACTGTATGTGACAAACGAACTGTGAAATGTCACTGACAAGTAAATCGCTTAGCGTTAACATGGTCTGTACACTGCTACTAATAACCATACTGTGCAACAGGCTGATTCTCACTGGTCAGCTTCATATGAATGTAAAACTGTGCTGCTATTACATGTATTACAGCTGCAAATATCTGTAGTCTTTTTGCCTCTGAAAATCATTTGTAAATCAATCAAGAAAAAGGGAATAAAGATGAAAAGTTCACAGAAGTGTATATTTGTCTCTTGAAAATGACAAAAGCAGAAGTGTCAGGTCTGATAAAAACAACCTGCAACAGATGAAAAGTATCTGGAAGTTATGTCTTTACAAAACAGGGAAATGAAACCAACAAAGACCTGACACAGGACCTGAGAGATGCATTATCGCTCAGTTCATCAATGCTGGTCATGTTCTTGTTGTTGTTGTTGTTGTTTTTCATAATTTAATGAAATAGCGAGGAAAGAAAATTATTTCTTGCATTTAAAAAAGCTTCTTTATTGTCTTTTTTTATGACTGAATGATTCAAGTCAATGTTACAGGGTGGTAAAAAAGAAGATAGTTCACAGAAAGTGAACTCATTTGATTAGGGGAAACAAATTAGTTCCCTTTCTGTGAACTAAATTTGATTAGGGAAACAAATGAACTCAAAATTAGGTTTAAATGCTCTGAATTATTCCATCAGTCTGCTGAAAAAAATTCTGCTTTATTTAAAATAATCATATAAAAAAATAAAGAGACTGCAGCTTTTTGCACTATACATTCAACAGACCTTATTTATTCTCCACCATGAAAAGTGATTCTGACACAAATTAAAAGCTTGTTTGTTTTATGGCAAGCGATTTTGGAAATATTCAAAAACCGTTATTTCAGTTCTGTTCACAACTGAACTCCACTAGTTGCACGTTTGCTCAAACAGGTTGAATATTTTTTCTGAAATTAAAAAACTCTTCTCAGTAACACATTTCACCAATTGTTGGTACTTTAGCCTTGCTGGTAGGAGCAACTGTCCAACTGGTACATGGAAGTGCTGCACTAGTGGCACAGAAGTCCCAAAAAGTGGGCTTTTTTTGTCGTAAAGAAGACCAAACTTGTCGACAGCTGACATACTTGTTAAGTTGTAACCCTTAAATATGTGCACCAGTCCACTATGAGCTACAAATTCAACAAGTTGACAAGCAGAACATAAAATTAGCACATTATTTTACAACTTCAAGCATTTATGATTTTACTATGAACCAGCTAGACAAACTGATTAGCCTTACCAGTTAAATATTGTTTTGAATGGTCCTTGTTAACTAGAGCCAACATTTAATGGTCACTTTTAAATTACTGGGCCAAATCTGTGGGGACTCGTTAATATGCTATGTTTTTTTGGGGGGGGCCAACCTATCAGATCGTATTGCAGCCATTGGCTAGTAGGGTCTAG
Source organism: Anableps anableps (assembly GCA_014839685.1). Classification (NCBI taxonomy): domain Eukaryota; kingdom Metazoa; phylum Chordata; class Actinopteri; order Cyprinodontiformes; family Anablepidae; genus Anableps; species Anableps anableps. The sequence continues at coordinate 5,591,701 of CM026086.1, forward strand.
TCATCAACAAGTGTGTTAACAAATATGACTCAGATGGGTTTTTTTGCCACGAGTTCAGTACTTTTGGTCTCCTGAGATTACCAGAAACGTGGAGTGTTTTTTAACTAGTACAAGAAAACATTGTACGAGTGTGAGCAAATGTTTTACTAGTGCAGAGTACCAGTGAATGGCTAAAATGATGTCTGATATCAAAGATATTGAATATTTACTCAAATTTCTTGTCAGATTTAGTAGTCAATTAGAGAAGCAACCAATTTCAGCACTTACTGCTGGTTAACTTCCTGACTAGTTGCAGTATTTCTCCTGTAAAGCCATTAAAGCTTTACCTAGTATGGATTTTAGGGTTGGCTAGTCATCCAGTTGAATTTTTAGGTCACACCAGTCAACTAATACACAGATTTAATGGTCACTTGTAAACTAGTGGGTAAAATGTGTGAACTAGTTAACATGTTAAGCCATTGTAGGTCACCCACTTCAACCACTTAACTGGTAGGACATAGACTGACTAGTATGTCAAGAAGCCTTCTAGTTTGGGACTTGAGCCACTTTACTTTAGTAGAAGCACAAGTTCTTTAAAGATAAAGAAAATATGAAATATTTAAAACAATGAACTAATGAGAGCAAATATCTAACTAGTAAAGTTTAGTCACAAACTAGTAGGGAATAATGCTGACAGATCTCCAGGAGATCAAATATTTACACAAACTGCTTTCCATACAGGAGAGTCACGCAAACTGGGGGTCAGTTGGGAGGCGCTACGACATATATAAGGGTCGTTGGGTGGAGGCGTACAGTTGTGCGTAAGCGCGTAAAAGCCGTGCGTAACTGTGGAAGTGGTGAGTGTGGAATGGAGGGGCAGTGAGCAACCAAGCAGTCAGTTACTCAGAGCATCTTCCTTCCTCCGCCGGGCCCTAATATGGAGCTAGGGGCTTATAAATACGACCTAAATAGTTCTCCAAACAATCGAGCCAAAGGTCTACCGGATCGCGCAAGAACTTAAACGGGACACAGCTGAGATCCAAACATGAATGTTGTAGCGGGATTGTCTGTGTTGGTGCTGGTTTTCCTTCTGGGAAAAGCTGGGGGAACTGAGCGTAATAGCGGCTACTGCATTGGGAATGCATGCTTCACCCTGTTCAGGGATCCCAGCACTTTCACGTCAGCGCAGAGTCTCTGCAGAGACCAGAACAGTCATCTGATGACAGTGCGCACTTCTGTGTCCAACGATGTCCTCTCTGTCCTACTGGGAAACCTAACCGGGAGCTTCTGGATCGGTTTGCACCGCCTGAGCGGCTGTCCGGATCCCTCAGAGGAGCTCCGAGGCTTCCAGTGGGTAACCAAAGACACCGAGAGCGACTTCACCAACTGGCTGCCGGGCACTGACGACAGCTGCTCTGCTGCTCGCTGCGTCTCTGTGAGCAGAGAGGAGAACTTTAAATGGAGTCAGACACCGTGCAACCAGCCCGCAGAGGGCTTCCTCTGTGAGAACAGCTTCACGGACCCCTGCGCTAATCTACTTTATGAGCCGAACGAGTCTGTGCTCTACTGGACTCCCTATGGATTCGAGGTGGAGGACATTCAGTCCTCCACTCTTCCGCCTGGAAGCATCGCCACCCGTTTCCCATCTAAGACCAAATACATCTGCGCCACCGAGAAGTGGCTGCAGGCTCCTTGGAGCTGCGAGATAAACGAAGGAGGGTGTGAATACAAATGCGCCGTGGACCCCAACAACACCCACATCTGCTACTGCCCGCCGGGCAAGACCGTGAACCCGGACAACAAAATCTCGTGCCAGGCGAGCGGCACCGACGACCCATGCGCGGCGCTGCAGTGCGACCAGACCTGCATTGAGCTCGGGGGTCGTTTTCAGTGCGGCTGCGACCACGGCCTGCAGCTGGCCGCGGACGGCAGGACTTGCAGGGACTTCGACGAGTGCGCGGACAAGCGGCAGTGTCCCGAGGAGAACTTCACGTGCATGAACACGCCGCTCGGCTACACGTGCGTCTGCGAGACCGGCTACAAGTTGACCAGGGGCGCGTGCTTGGACTGGAACGAGTGCGTGCTCGCGCCGTGCGAGCACGAGTGCACCAACACTCCTGGAAGCTACATGTGCTCGTGTTTTGAGGGATATAAGGTGGATGAAAAGGATCCGAATAAATGCAAACAGTACTGCGGGAAGGAGGAGTGCCCCGCGGAGTGTGACCCCAACGACAGGTTCCAGTGCTTCTGCCCAGAGGGGTATGTGTCAGAGGAGAGGGGGGACTCCACGTTCTGCATAGACATCAACGAGTGCGATCATTTTTACTGCGATCAGGAGTGCCAAAACACATATGGCGGCTTCGTGTGCTCCTGCAAACCTGGTTACAAGTTAGTTGATCAAATGAAGTGCGTAGAAACCGGTGATGAGGTCACAGACAGTTTGCCAATGAGCTCCACTCAGAGCATCCCCACGTCACCCACATACCCACACCCCGACCCGACCCGGCGGCCCTCAGCGGTGACAGCTGGGGGTCTGGTGGGGATCATAGTGTGCACTGTGTTCCTTATCGTGCTGGCCGTTTTCGCGGCTCACTTGGTGCTCCTCCGCAGAGGGAAAGAGGAGAGCGCGGCAGGTGCGCTCAAAGGTGGCGAGGAGGACACCCACGGCTTACAGAGACTGAGCGACAGCCACAGAGACAAGGTGGTGTAGAGACGTTTTTAAAACGAGACGTGTGAATGTATGAGCCAAGCCTTCAGACGCACAGAGTATACACTCACTTTGAGGAAAAAGTCCGGGAGGATGTGGGACAGCAAGAAGCAACAGCAATAATAGGAAACACATGAAGCAACAACGATTTACAAAATCAGTTTATGATTATATTTACTTCCCAACTCACATACAGCCTCCTCCATGTAATGAAATGACAAAAGAACTGTTTACAGTCTTACTTTGCAATTAAAATATAATATGAACAAGTAAATTACATTCATGACTTCTGTTTTTTTTTTTGTTTTTGTTTTTTTGAATCCTCATTCAGTCAACCTGTTTCCAGTGACAGATTGGTTGCGCCATCTGGTGGAAATAACTTGAATTGCATGGAACTCGTATTCAGCCATGTTTTGAGTCCTCGTTCAAGATCAAGGTTCGAACCTTTAGAACAACTCAAACTTAAAACCTCTTTAGAAGTTAAAGCAGGCCGTATTTTCTATATCTGCTTTTATCTTTACATGAGACATGGAAGGGTAACCGGAATTGCGGAGTAAGGCAAGCCATTTGTATAATTACTCAATATACATGACGTCAATGGTGTACTAACCATCAACACCTGCTCAGTATTGACCAAGTCTCTGTTACTGAACAAGTAATGAAGCCAGACAGGGAAAATAAAGGACTTGTCTGTTAATATGTTCAACAGCTTCAGGAGAACAGGCTCTTCTGATAACTTTATGATTACACAATATTTTCCTCCTTTATTTATTATTATTATTATTATTATTATTATTATTATTACTGTGCACTTGTACAAGTCAAATAAAAAGAAGTCAAAACAATCCAATAATCCACTGTTAAACGATGAACTTGCCTGAAATATAATTTAGTATTCTGTTGCACACACAGTATGTGTATATTTATTGAAATAATAAACATACAAATAAAGGGTTAGAAGAAATGTCTGCTACATATTTGCTACATTTTATGTATATGTATATAAAATTGATTTTTATATATATATATATAAAACTCAAAAGACACACACACACACACACACACACACACACACACACACACACATATATATATATATATATATATATATATATATATATATATATATATATATATATATATATATATATATATATATATGTATATAATGGTGGAAAATTAATTTATTTCGCTAACTCCAATCAATGAGTGAAACACATTATGTAGATTATTTCCACACAGACTGATGTTTCCAAACCTTTATTTCTGTTAATTGTAATGATTTTCTACTTATATCTAATAAAAACGCAATATTTAAAATTCTATTGTATAAAATAAAAATAAAAAATATTACAGAAATGTGGTCTTAAAAATTTATTTAATACCTACTTAAAGGTTATTTCTAAAGATGTTTTTAATCTGACAAACGAGCCTCATCGAAATCCATTTAAATTTATTATGCATCAATTTATATTATATATATATATATATATATATATATATATATATATATATATATATATATATATATATATATATATATAATTTATATAATAATAATAATTAATAAAGGGTCAAAATAAATGTTTTCTATATATTTAGCAATAGTCTTCAGTCACTGCATAGTATTTTGCACACAACCGTAATTATAGAGGAATGTAAAATGGAGCAAACAAAGTGTAAAGAATCAGTGATGGACGAGTTTTTAGTTTTCCTGCTGTTGTTCCCTGATATGTTAACCCGCTGTGTGCTATCTGTTATAACGGAACAGTGCCTTGCATGTTGACCGTCCTAGTTTTGCTCCCGGGTGTGTTGCAATGCCTGCATGTGGAGGAGGCTCTGGGAGCAGCGAGGAAGTAGATACGTACCAGCTTACAAGGAGCTGCAGAGCAAGGAAAAGCTCCAGGAGCAGAACATGTCCACAAGCCAGAAAAAGCAAGGCGAAGCCTCTTTGGTCACGTGGGAAATTGCGAATTATGTGTTTTGAAATAATGGCAGGAAATCAGGCTTTCTAAACACACACACAGAAAGAGAGCGAGAACGTATTTTTGGAGGAACTTGTTTGCTTGAAAGAGGCGTTTCAGTGACGCTTCCACCAGTGAAGGATCGCTATCGCCGTCTCATTCAGCAGCAGAGGTAAGATACCCCCATGTGTTTCACTCTGTGTCCGAGCAGAAGTTTTTAGAGGTGACATTGTCACTTCGCGGGTTCTTAAAAGCCAGTTGACATCTGTTGTTCTCTCGATGATTCAGACAAACCCGAATTACGCAATATCCCGGTGTAAATCTGTTGTGAAAAAAGACCTGAACAGAAACTGACAACTTAGGAAAATCCATGGATGGTAGAGAGGGCAGGGTGGTCGGTGGGGACTGGATTCTCTCATCAGAAATTAAAAACAACAAACATAAATTCTTTGATTTCTGTTTGAAAACACAAACGACTTAAATGCGAGCCGCTTCCAGCAAAAAAAAAAAAAAAAAAGGAAAAAAAAAAGATGAGCAATAAATTAATTTAGGTTTAAATAAAATAAAACTGTCATTTGCCATATTCTCACGTGCTCATTCCTGATTTCAAACATCTTTTTAAAAATCTAACAAAATTTAAGTTCTCATCTGTTACCGGGCATATGACAGAATGCAACTGCCAATCTGGTCTGCATTTTCTCATCAGAAATCAGAGACAAGAAACAAAAAACAAGTAGTAGTTTCCAGAAGACAGATCTAATCTGGTGAGATTTAGAAGATCAGCTCATTTTTTTTCTTCTTTTTGTTGGTGAAATAGTATTTCCCAAAATACTTTCTGCTGTTCCTTCTGCTTTTTCTGCTGTACACCCCAAGTTGTCCCCAAAAAACAATTGTTGATGAAAATTTAAGTATAAATTAAAGACGGGTCTAAAAAAAAAAGTATTCCAGAGTGAGCTCAGCTACATCATGGAGTAAAACTTAAACTTTACTAGTGTTAGCTGAGATGTGGAGTGCATCACAAAATGTTTTGATTCTTTTTGCTAGTTTTAGGTTTTTATTTAAAAAAATAAATAAATAAAATCAAAACTTGTGTTTTCTCATTTGACATAATTATGCATTCAAAACAAAATCTAATTCTACTGGTTGTTTTATCACTGTTTACTGAAGAGAATGTTTAATTGCCAAAACCAACACACTGTATTTTTTGTCAGGTGATTTGGTTTTTTTTAGGTGAAGGAATAATTATCTGATCTCATGTAACCGTGGTAACACCTTTAGCTCATGTCTTTGTGCCAGGGGCCAAAAGTCCCACAATTCAATTAGTCATTAAATAAATTGCTATAATTTGAATAAAACTGGGGGAAAAAAAACATGAAATTTAAACACTTACTGTATCTATGATTATTTACATTTTTGTTTTTATTAAATGCACAATTTCATGACATTTTTTTCAAACGCTGAAAAGGTGGATGGATGAATGGCAGTTCAGGACAGTTGGACTCAGAAATATTAATCTGAAACATAATCTCTACAGCAGGACACATTTCCACTTTCATATCTGCTCAGGGCAAACAAATCAAAGATCGCACAACTTCATGGAAAGTGCAATAATAACAGGGAGACACAGGCCACTCGGGTGAACCATGAACCTGCCAGAGTAAAAACTGGGACTGTTTGTCCTTCATAGGTCCAGGACAGTATGCGGCTGCTGGTTCTTCAGCTGATCTGTGCTGGCTTCTTCCTACAGGTGGGTGTCTAACATTGACCTCAACACATACATTTTGTAGAGACTGAGTATACAGAGTATACCTTCATATTGATACTTTAAACTTTACTCACCTTTAGCTAATTCTGGTTGTAAACATTCATCTTTCTATGTAGCCCAGGTTTTAAAAGTTGGTGGAATTCTTAGTGCTAAATCATTAAAGGAATAACAATTACCAGCAGCCTGTGGGTGACTATAAATTGGTTAACTATAAATATTGACATCAATGGATTATTATTGTCAACTTCCTCAACTGCATCAACGAGACATGTCAGCCCTACCTCAAGCTTGATGAATTCTGGTATCATTGAGGTCTTTGTTGTATATTCCTCTGACCCCTTCAGACCACTGGACTGAAGTGTGTTCAGCATACACATATACAGTGTGCTAACTACCTGATCCAGATGTAATGCTGTGAAAAAAATCTGCAAATGGAATTGGCTTCTATTACAATGACATTTTGTTTTAGTTTGGCAGTGTTTTAGATGGTTTGCATTGACTCTGGAACTAGACACAGGTCCCCCAGAAGCTTGACAAAAAAAAACTAAAAAAGCTTAAAAAAAGAAAAAAAACTTCTTGAGTATTCATTTATGTGTGATATACTATTCCATATGCTATGATGTACTAAACTATTACCCTACTATAAAATGTAATATACAATAATTGTAATACACAAGATGTAAGCATTAATATCAGTGTTGTCTGATAAGTAAAACTGGGCTGATATTAATAACCAATGTTTATTTCCATTTTGTTGCTGTTTTGTGTATGTGTTTCAAGAGGGTGACGAAACACATACACAAATTTTGCCCTTGTAATTTTGCCCTTACTGTACAGTATGTTATTCTTAATTCTATAATATATTTTATATTTTTGTCTTTGTGTGAATCTACATGTTTCAATTGTATGTCACTTTGCTACTGGTACACCTGAACTTCCTCACTGAGGGACAATAAAGGTTATTTCTATTCTATTCTATTAGAACTCAAGCATATTTGTAATGTCCTTGGTGTGGTTGTCAGAAGGATAGGAAAATATATATATAATATGGGTAAATATTGGTTATTGGCCAGAGCACAATTATTAATATCGAATGGATATTGATATTAGCCCCAAAATCTTCAAATAAGTGCATATCCAGTAAAAAAAAATAAAAAAAAAAAAATAAAATAAAAATATATATATATATATATATATATATATATATATATATATATATATATATATATATATATATATATATATATATAATGTTTTTTTTTCCTCAATTGCACCAAAGTATCATTTGACTGAGTAAAGGGCAACTGTATACCTACACATATGCAAAATGTACCACACACACAATCAAACGTAAATCCATAACAAAAACAGACATAAATTTGTACTATTTAACAGTAATGCGCCTGGTAATATATTTGCATTTTGTGTACATTTTATTTTCTTAACATCTTTCGTTTATCATAATCAAAGAAGAAGAAACAAAGAAAGTTCTGTTTGAAAAGGCGATAGTGAAGCTGGTTATCATAACAACTGTCGACAAAATTTCACATATAAAATGTTATTTTGTAATTGTACAGAAGTTTATTTTATTAAACTCTTTTAAGGTACTCCTCAGTTTTGTTTAAAAAAAAATTTAAAACTTACGTTTTCAAACTGATGAGCAGTCTGTAAAACTTGAATGCACAGTTACTTAGTCCTGAATTCTCTAAATGAATGCATCCTTTCTTCCTGCAGCCAACAACATGTCAGCCATCATGCCAGTTATCAGGACAAAAAGCATACTGCGCTGCCCGGAACCTCACCTGGTTCCCAGTTCTGCCTCCCAACATCACCTATTTATATTTGGATAGAAACTACATCCATGAGATCAACAAGACTTCTCTCAGAGACTTGGAGAAACTCCTGGAATTAGACCTGGGAAGCCAGAACGTAGTTCTCACCATCAAGAACGACTCTTTCCTCAGGCAGAAAAAGTTAACCACACTGGTTCTTGGCGGGAATGTTGGCCTTAAGCTGGAGCCACGGGCATTTGCCGGGCTGGTCAGTTTAAGAGACCTCTGGCTGGATTACTGCACTTTGACCGACTCCATACTGACAGAAAACTATCTGGAGCCACTTCTGTCGTTGGAAAGGCTCAACCTCTATGGGAACAAGATAGTGAGACTCCAGCCGGGTCTTTTCTTTTTGAATCTCACAAAGTTATCGCAGTTAATTCTTAAACTAAACTACTTTGAGAAAATATGTGAGGAGGACTTAATTGGCTTCAGGGGGAAATCTTTTCACTTCTTGGACTTGGGGTCCAACAGCTTCTTCAGATCTAATGTTGACTGGGTGCTCTGTGGAAACCCTTTCAAAGGGATGGCCTTCAACATGCTTGATATCTCAGGAAGTGGAATGAATTTGGAGAAATTAAAACTGTTTTTCAGAGCAACCAGGGGGACTCCAATTGCTCAGCTTAAGTGTTCTGGAAGCATTGGAAAAGATTTTTCCCATAATAACATAGATGATCCAGACAAAGACACATTTCAAGGTCTCAAGGACAGTTCAGTCGTTAATTTAGATCTATCAGGGAACAGGATTTTTGCTTTAAAGGCTGGAGTCTTTGGTGCATTGAAAGATGTAAAGATGATTGATATCTCCCAGAATAAAATAAATCAGATCGAGAAAAATGCCTTCATTGGTTTGCAGAGGAATTTACTAAAACTCAACCTGTCATCCAATCTGTTAGGAGAGATCCACTCCCACACCTTCAGCAGCCTAACAGAACTTCTTATTTTGGACTTGTCGAACAACCACATTGGTGTACTGGGATACAAGGCCTTCAGTGGTCTTCCCCAGTTACATCATTTATATCTGACAGGAAACTCTCTGCGACAGCTGGGGTTTCCTGCAGCTTTACCAAACTTAGAGTTCCTCCTCCTGAAAGACAATAAGTTGAATTCTCTCAGCAGCATCATTAGCTTGTGGAACAACAGTGTCTATTTAGATATGTCATCAAACAAATTCACAAACCTGGAAGACCTTTATGTTGTTTTAACTCATTTCAAGCATCTGTTGTACTTTTTTTATGGGGGCAACACCATTTTGTGGTGCACCATAAATGCAGGGGTCTCCATGCCTCGTGATAATAGTTTGGCAGTGTTGGACCTTCATCGTTGTTCCCTGCAGATTGCTTGGGCACAGGGGAATTGCCTGGACATATTTGATCATTTGCAGAATCTGGTTTCTTTAAATATCAGCCTCAATTCCCTGATGGCCCTCCCTCATGGGATTTTCAGGGGTCTCACCTCGATTAATATTATGGACCTTTCGTCCAATGCCCTGACCTATCTGGAGACCAGTGTTTTCCCAACCAGCCTGAAATGGCTCGACCTCTCAAACAACTTCCTAATCTCTCCCGATCCAATAACGTTCCACTCGCTCAGTGACCTCAACCTGTTGGGAAATCGGTTTCAATGTGATTGCACTCTGGAGGGCTTCCTGAAGTGGCTGAACACAACCAATGTGACCTTCCTGAGCCCACCTCAGGAGTACAGATGTGAACTCCCAGCTTCTGTCTACAACCTTCCCCTGCTGGAGTTTTCCACCATCATGGAGTCATGTGAGGATGAGGAAAAGGCTGTTCAGACTCTTCAGTTGGCTCTTTTCATCTCCTCTGCCATCCTTGTCTTCAGCCTCATACTTGGCGGGATTATTTACGCCCACCTCCGAGGACAAATATTCATTATCTACAAAAAGATAGTCAGCAGGGTTCTGGAGGGCCCCAAACCGCCAGCCCATGAGAACGACTGGCAGTATGATGCCTTCATGTGCTTCAGCAACAGCGACTACAGGTGGGTGGAGGCCGCCTTGCTGAAGAAGCTGGACAACCAGTTTTCAGAAGAGAACCTGTTCCGCTGTTGCTTCGAAGCTAGAGACTTCCTTCCTGGGGAGGATCATCTTTCAAACATCAGGGATGCCATCTGGGGCAGCAGGAAGACCTTGTGCATCGTCTCCAAGGAGTTCCTTAAAGGTGCCATTTTATATACACTGAGATTTGGGGGAAAGTGGGGTGCATTTGTTTCCTGACTACACCAGAGCACAACCCTGTCAATACGTCTTTAGTATTTAGGTTATCTTCTGACAAGAAAACAAATCTCCTACTGCTTTGTCAACGTCACTCCCAAATGAGAGTTCTAACTTTTGAGACATACTCCAGGTAGTTATATTGCAAAGATCCTTCTCTGAAGCTCTATGTTCTCACTTTTGGTAGAAGGTCATAGGGGGTTCCTGTTCCTTCATCTTGATGCCAACCTTGCTTCTTGCTAACCTCATGTAAGCTAATAGAAATCTGAGTGGTATAGCCCAATGTAAAAACAGCTAAGATTAACTTTTTATGTTATTGCATGGAAAGTCTGTATCCAAGAAGATGAATCAAATGAATCCTTACATAATCGAGAGATTTCTTGTTTTGTCCCGTCAAGAAACATGACCCCCTGCAGCTATATTGTCTGTCAGATGGTAGCATGTTAGCTAACACATTCGGGCTGTTGTTTCACTGCTGTCTTTGTTCCTGTTCATCAGAATGAATACGTTTTTGCCTCTCTTCAGACGGATGGTGCTTGGAGGCGTTCACTTTAGCCCAGGGCCGCATGCTGGAGGAGATGACCAACGTACTGGTTATGCTGGTGGTAGGGAAGGTGCGTATAGGCCTATGGCGCTGACACTGGGACATCTGTGACTCTCCACAAATTTGAATATTATTAAAAAGGTGATTTATAATAGTTATTTAATTTCTTATTTCAAGAGGTTTTTTTTGTTAATATTGATGATTCTGGCCTACAACTAAACAAAATTATTTTCCTCTGAAAATTACAATATTACATATAACCAATGCAAAAATATTTCAAACAGCAATGTAGGACTTCTGAAAAGTATATATCTGTATCATACAGAATATCCACTTGTACTTAGGCCTCCTCTTGCATGAATTACTTCATCAATGTGCCGTGGCATAGAGGCGATCATCCTGTGGCTCTGCCTAGGTGTAATGGAAGCCCAGATTGCTTTGATAGCTGCCTTCAGGTCATCTGCCTTGTCGTGTCTGGCGTCTCTCATCTTCCTCTTGACAACAGCCCCTACATTTTTTTATGGCGTTGCTGGCCAATCAAGAACAGTACCACCATGGTCAATGAATCAGCTTTTGGTACCTTTGGCAGTGTGAGCAGGAACCAAGCTCTGCTAGAAAATAAAATCAGCATCTCCCTATAGCTTGTCAGCAGAGGGAAGCATGAGGTGCTCTGGAATTTCCTGGTAGACGATCACATTGACTGTGGACTTCAGAAAATACAGTGGACCAACACCAGCAGATGACATGGCACCCCAAACCATCACTGACTGTGGAAACTTCACACTGGACTTCAAGCAACATGGATTCTGTGCCTCTCCACTCTTCCTTCAGACCCTGGGACCTTGATTTCCAAATTAAATGTATAATTTACTTTCACCTGAAAACAGGACTCTGGACCATTGTACAACAGTCCAGTTCCTTTTCTACTTAGCTCAGGTAAGACCCCTCTGATGTTTTCTCTGATTCAGGAGTGGCTTGACACGGGGAAGGCAACATTTTTAGGCCCTGTTTAGTAGTTGTCTGTATGTGGTGGCTCTTCTGGAATGGATTTTGCTTGACAATCCTCTCAAGACTGCAGTTCTCCCTGTTGCTGGTGCACAGTCCTCCTTCCACTCAATTTTCTGTTAATACGCAAGGATACAGAACTCTGAACAACCAGCTTCTCCAACAATGACCTTTTGTGGCTTCTCCTCCTTATGAAGGGTGTCGATGACCATCTCCTGGACATCTGTCAAGTCAGCAGTCTTCCCCATGATTGTGTACCGTACTGACCCAAAGTGAGAGACCATTCAAAGATTCAGGAAACCTTTGCAGGTGTTTTGAGTTAATTAGATGATTAGAGTGTCAGACCATGAGTTTCCATGAGACATTGAATTTGGGGCTTTCAATATCTGTAAGCCATAGTCATCAAAATCACAAGAAAAAAAGACTTGGAATATATCACTCTGTGTGTGATGATTCTAAATAATATATGAGTTTCACTTTCTGAGATGACTGGCAGAAAATGTTGTACTTTTACACAATATTCTAATGTTTTGAGATGTACTAATATCTAACCATCTGCTTGTTACAAATCCAAAGGTTGCTCATTACCAACTGATGAGGTGCAATGCAGTCAGAGCTTTTGTCCAGAGGAGAGAATACCTCACCTGGCCTGAGGACCCTCAGGACCTGCAGTGGTTCTATGAGCGACTTGTCTCATTGATTCTCAGAGACACCAAGGTGAAGAAATTTGTCGATGAGAAGCCTGAGCCTTTGAAGGCGGAGATCCCACTTGAAAACATCAGAGCCATTGCTAAATGAATTCGCCCTTAAGAGTGAAGAAAACTCCATTAATGAGAAGGTAAGTTCTTTACGTTTAAGAAGATAGCAATCTTTGTCAAACTTAAACAGCCTTTAATGAAATGACCATACCTTTAAATAAAGTCATTAAGACTTTTACTGACATTAATTTAGTTTTGTTTACCTTTCTTCCTACAGGAAAGCCTTTTTGAGCCAATGAAGCCAGACTCTACTCACGGTACACCAGTTATGATCACCACTATATAACTGGGAACATTGAGTGTTATACTGTGAACAGTGTGATGTACATTTCTTGCTGTGTACTGTGTATGAAAATTTTTTGTCACAACAGTCCATCAAAATGTGATCTGGAGAGACAAGTCGTGTGTTCAGTGTTTCATATGGTGGTAGGTATATCATGGTAAGGGGTTGTCTGTAGAGCTGAGCAGCTCACTCCCGCTAATCAGGTATAATACCTTTTATATATGTAATTGTCGGAAGATATAGTTCCTTCATTTTAAAATCAGCACTATGTACCAGTGGAATGTAAATACTACTGATTTTTTGGGAATTTTTGTAAAACATTGATTTTTGTATGTGTGTTTGAGCTTTCACCAGAATCAAATGTTCTGTGAATAAGTGATAATTTAGTTTGATGCGACAGAATAAACAAAGAAAAATCTTTTTGGGAAAACATTAAAAAAATGAAGGACAAAGTGAGGAGCAATAATGAGTCTGCAAAGTAAACTGCAATCAGGTGCTGCAATCAGGCTGCAGTAAAAAAGTATTTTTCTAAAATTAATTGAATTGGATTTTAAATAATAGCTGGTAAAATATGTGAGCCCATATGTTTGGAGGAAGAAAACTGTGGTTTCTGTGGTGTTTCTATTATGGACTAAAGTCACATAAGAACTATTTCATCTGTTTCAAAGGCTCTTAGTGAGAAATATATCAAGTTTTTGTAAAGCTTCAATATTTACAGAATGGAGCTTTCTCTTTGAAGACATGTTGAACCAGCTTTGGTCATCAACAAACTGCTGTGGGATGGTTGGGAAAAATTGCTCTACAAAGATGGTTTGATATCCTTATTTATTTACAAGGTTGTTTTTAGGCCAAATTGTCAGTCCCCACACATAAATAGTCTCAGAAGACTTCACTGTCATCATGACACTTGACTGATGTCCAAAACAGTTTGGAGATGTCCTCATCAGAGAACAAGACAGTAGAGAGTCAGTTTGTCCTGATTTATTAATAATTTGAGTCATTCTGAAAAAAGGACATAGATGCATTGAATTAAAATGTGTACCCATAGTTAATTAAATGTGTCAATCACTTTTTCAATTACATAGCTACATACATATTATTTAAAATAAGATCCATCACATTAAAATCCTAGAATTATTTAAGCAATTAAAGAGGAACTATGAATTATTTTATAGTTCCTGTGCTGCAGTTCTCCATATAATCATTGATACTGTCCTGTGGCAATCAGAAGCAGACCCTAAAATCTGACTGGTTAGCTTGGGCTGCAAAGTCTCATTCAGACCAAAATGCAACTATAGTGACTACATTAGCCCCACCTACTGACTTTGATCGGAAATGCTAACCTAAAACAAAATCCTGATGTGCTGCAGTAGGTGAACATGAAATAAATTTTAAACTTATAGCATATGCTGTGTTTATTTTTTCATGCATATATTAAAATATTTATGAATTTGTTTCTTTAAATGGGCAGTATTATGTGTTTTTCAGCCACATAGTACCATTTTATAGCACAATGAAGTAGCTGTTACCTTCAGTTCTTACAAAAGTGCTGTATATGTCAAATATGACTTAAAAGAAATTTGACTTCGTAATTTAACTCCTTGAAATTGGGCCTCTGTCTCTTTAAGAAAGTCCTGCTCTTTGCCACACTCCGCCTTCAGGAAGTCATCACAACATCGCTCATCTATTAATCCTTTAACAATGTTTTTACCAGCGTTTCACTGAGAAGTAGCTTGTACAATGAGCTCAGCAGATGTGCAGTTCCACCAGTTGTTTGCTAATTGCTGCTGGCTAGCCTGAAGGAGCTGAAAGGGGTGCTCTGTGAGGCATAAGCTTGGAAGCTTAGAAACTGCAGATCCGAGGAGGAGCTTCGTCCTCGAAGGCAGAGCTCGGTCCTACCAAGCGTTTTGCACGGCTGAACGGTTGCCACAGGGAGATTAAAGGATTTCTCAAACATGCATGAAAGAATCAAAGCAACACTCCAGGTATGTTTTTGATAAGGTAATAACATCATAACATGACATAAACCTTAAAAAGTCGGTTTTACATAACACTACCCCGTTAAGTACTTAAAACATGACTAAGTAAAACCGATTCGTTTTTATAAACGGGTTTAGGACAGAAACTGTGAAAATTAGGTTTTTGTTATCTCATTTTTATTAACTTACATATTCTTGATAGTAAGCTCGACGCAATGCAAACGGCCACCATAAATCCTGAAGCAAAGGATGGACAAAGTGCAGGGCGTGTAGGTTTTCTTCAGTATTTTAGCCACTAGATGGCGGTAGCTACATTTTTACTGGTTCCTTTTGGAATTGCAGTGAATCCTATCATTCTGTTTGTTTTAGAGAGTTTTCTGATAATTTTTCATCTGATTCATATAATGACCCTGTTAAATCCACCTCATAATGCCAGAGCCACAAACTGTCTCAGTGCACAGCTCTGTTGGACAGTGAGACCAGGGTGAAGCTGAAGGGGTCAGGCAGTTTCCTTCCATTCCACATCCATCTGAAAACAGGAAGCTACTGGGCAGTGGGAAGCTTCCGGCCCTTTGGCCCCGGTCGCCTGTATCCTCTCAGCTTTTATGAGCCAGCTGCTCTGAACATTAACAGGATGAGTCTACAGACTTGGACTACTTATACACTGAGGATTGTCCATTAATGTGAACACATTGGAACCCAAACATCTGTCCTGCCTGCTGATATAATGCAGTCGCTTCTGTTCTCCAGTGAAAGTCATTTAAAGATAAGAATACTTGTGTTTATTAAGAGGCAAGTGTAAACACAGAGTACAGTAAATATGTTGCATCTGTGGTGAGACCCTCTAAACAGAAAATTAAACCTGGACCAAGTTTCTAAACCTGAACCACAGTATTTGTTTCTCACTTAGTTAAAGCAACAAGAACCAACAGACTTTAACTGCAGTTCCAGGGGCTGGGGAGGCCCACATTGTGTCCTTAGTAAGAAAATACTTCCCCAAGTTTATATCCAGCTCATATATATTTCATAATCCCAAAAATATCTTTAAATGCTCAGAGACACTTGTGACCATCTAGATGCAGAGTTCTTATGGAGTCTTGAAAAGTATGGATTTGTATTTGTATTTGATCATTTTGCAAATCCAGATATGAAAAAATGAAAACAAGGTTAAAATAGTTTAAATTTCCAGATTTTATCTTATTCCATCAAATAAAAGAAAAAAAATCTGAATGTCTGAAAAGATCAAGGGCTTTTCACACTGATTTTATTTAGACAATGACCTCTATTTGTACAGCGTCCATTCTTTTGTGTCTTTATGTTGAGGTGTGCGTGTGCCTATTTATCTGTCACTCTTTTGAAGTGAGACTCTACCTTTTTCTCTGTTTCTCACTCTGCCCAGATAAGTCTCATTCCAAACAAAGAAACCGTTGAGACTGGTTATCTTGTACCCAGTGGTAAATGGAACCATCCTCTTGAACATCCTGACCACACAAACTGCACAATTTAAATATTAGTCAAAGACAACACAAAATGCAGTTTTTAAATGGTGTTTATTATTAAGGGAGACAAAAATCCAAACTTACATTGCCCTGTGTGAAAAGTGATTGCCCCCTCAACATAACTGGTTGGGTTACTCTTAGCAGCAACAACTGTTATCAAGTGTTTACAACAACTTGAAGGGGTCTTTTCCAGCTGTGGAGGAATTTTTGGCCTCTCATCTTTGCAAAATTGTTCTAATCCAGCCACATTGGAGGGTTTTCAAGCATGAACAGCCTTTATAGGTCATGCCACAGAATCTCAATAGGATTCAGGTCAGAACTTTGACTAGGCCACTCCAAAGTCTTCATTTTGTTTTCTTCAGCCAATAAGAGGTGGTCTTGCTGGTGTGTTTTGGATCATTGTCCTGCTGCAGAACCCAAGTTGGTTCCAGTTTGAGGTCAGATGGCCGGACATTCTGCTTCAGGATTTTTTGGTCGACAGCAGAATTCATGGTTCCATTTATCACACCAAGTTCTCCAGGTCCTGATGGAGCAAAACAGTTCCAGACCATCACACTACCACCATGTTTTATTGTTGGTATAATGTTCTTTTTCTGAAATGCAGTATTACTTTTACACCAAATGTAACAGGACACACACCTTCCTAAGAGTTCAGCTTTTGTCTCATCAGTCTACAGAATGTTTTCCCAAAAGTCTTGGAGATCATCAAGACGTGTTCTGGAAAAATTGGAACAAGCCTTAGTGTTCTTTTTGCTCAGCTGTGGTTTTTGTTTTGGAACTCTGCCATACAGGCCGTTTTTGACCAATCTTTTTCTTATGGTGGAGGCAGGACTTCTGACCTCAACTGAGGCAAGTGAAGTCTGAAGTTCTTTGGATGTTGTGGGGTCTTTATGACTTCTTAGATGAGTCGTCACTGAGCTCTTGGAGTAATTTTGGTCGGCCGGCCTCTCCTGGGAATGTTCACCACTGTTCCATGTTTTCTCCATGTGTGGATAACGGCTCTCACTGTGGTTCACTGGAGTCCCAAAGCTTTAGAAATGGCTTTGTACCCCTTTCCAGACTGATAGATCTTAATTACTTTCTTTCTCATTTGTTCCTGAATTCCTTCAGACCTCAGCATGAGGATCTTTTGGTGTACTTCACTTTGTCAGGCAGGTCCTGTTATGTTTTAACAGGGGGTGCAAGCAATCACATTTTCATACAAGGTTATGTAGGTTTGGAAATTTTTTCTCCCATAACAATAAAAATCTTCATTTAAAAACTGCATTTTGACTAGTGTTTAAATTGGCTGGATGTTCTGAAACACTGAAGTGTGACAAACATGCAAAAAAGGAGGAAGGAGGCAAACACTTTTTCACACCACTGTATTTACACTTCAACTTTACGCACATCGTCTTGCATTTCAGAGGCTCTCATAGTTCAAATGTCAGTAGTGTGCTTAAACCCAATCATCTACAGCTGGAGTGCCCAAGTCCGGTCCTCGAGAGCTATAACCCTGCAACTTTTAGATGCATCCCTTCTCCAACACACCTGGATCAAATAAATGGCTCATTACCAGGCCCGTGCAGAGCTGAGTTACTGGTGAAGTCAGCCTTTTGACTGAGGCGTATTGAAGCAGGGATGCATCTAAAAGTTGCACCTCAATCTATAGTTTTTGCTCTACTTAAATGGAAAACTTTCACTGTTAATCGCCATACTTTACATGGTTGTTGATAAGCTTTTCTTTCAACCCAAAATGGGGTTAAATAATCAATCTAAAATGATCTGTACAGCACCAATTAATTACTACGCTGCTCAACTGTCCTGAAAATTAAATGCTGCTCTGATCATAAATCTGGAGCAGCACAGCAGCTCCACCAGTACGTAATTTGAAAATTGGAAGCAAATGTTTACCCTGTAAACAAGCTCTTGAGCTCGGCGGCCTCCTCGCTATTTCAGGCCTGTGGGTCCTAGTGAGACCAGATGCACATGCTGGAGAGAGATCCTCCCTCATGGGGTAACGTCATAAACCCTGCTCCATGGCCACAGCTAATATTTGACCTCCATTTAGGCAAATATAATTACAGGGAATCTCTGGAGAAGTGGACTCATCTTCACTGGAGCAATTGAGCTACTGAGGAGAAAGGCCAGCCGGAGTGGGTGGGTGGATTAGAGGCTGAGCTGTGCGAGTCCAAATTAGATGTTTCCTTCAAGAGGCATCAAGTGAGCCCAGTGTGGGTGTTAACTTATGTAATGTGTTTTCTGGGACCTGTTTGTATGTTTAAGTTTGTTTTGGGGTTGAGGGTGTGATGGCGGAGCAGAGCCAAATGGCAGCAAAAGCCCAGTGGTACTTTTTCTTCCTTTCCTCCAAAATGTGACCGTTGAGAGGAGAGGACCTCAGGCCCGATGCGCATTTCTGCAATGGAGGAGGTAACAAAGCCGGTTTTTAAATGCAGAAATAAAACATCACCAATTACCAAAAGAGAAACCCAAACATTTCTCTCTCCAGCTCATTCTGAGGGATGTACAGTCCCACAGCCAGTCCTTTGTCTGCCCTGGGGTCTCTTCCAAAGTGAGGCACCAGCCAGAACCATGTCAACCAACTCCTTTCAATGTGGAGAAGCAGGGGCTCTACACCAAACTCCTCCTGGATGATGGAACAAGCTCATTTTTTGAGACTCGGAATGTTAATTTTCGTTCAGTAACACTGCACTCCGTACCCAATCCGTCTGACTCCCACTTCATCCTACCATCACTTGCACACAAGACATCAAGAAGGGAGGGAGGAGCCTGCCTCTATCCAGTCAAGAACGACAACCTCACACTTAGAGAAGCCTTAAAATTATTAGATTCTTGCAGCATTGCCTCGAAAAAGCATGTTGTAAGCTGAGATGATTGTAAGCTGGCCCAAACACCAAAAAACAGGAAGACTGGACCACCATGCTCCTACGGCCCCCTCTGGTCCTCTGTTCTATGTCCAGGACGAAAGCCACACCCCCCTGAATCTAAGGTTCAACAGTAGTCCTTGCAAGGCTCCATAGCCAGGTTTTGGCTGCTGCTGACTCCTGAGGTTAACATCTTTCATGGACATTTTATGTACCGAGACGAGGAAGAAACAAAGCACGGCCATTAAAAGTCCTCTCAAGGGGATCAGAGGCAAACAGTCAGCAGATTTTGTTCCAGATTTTCTCCAATCTAAAAAGCATAACTCATTTAAAATATGAATTTGTTTTGAGTAGCAAACCGCTAGTGACGGCAGCCGGCTTCTCGGTTTCTAAGTGCTCTGTGCCAAAGCGTTGTCTCCGTGTAATTAAAGCTGTCTGGTGCAGCAGGCCTGTAAGTACAGAGCGTTTCTGTCAATAGATGTAATGATGTAATGTAATGAGACTCTGCACAAGGATGTTCTCATCCATCTATTGATATCTCTCTGTGGTGAAGATTTCAGAAGATTCTCAAATACTGGCTTTGGGAATAAATCTCTGTGCATGGATTTGGACTCTAGAAACATAAATGCTTATTAAAAAGGTCCTTGCTAAAATGGCTTAAAACAGGTCAACAAACAAAGAAATCCCAGTTTAATCCAGGTTGCACATGAAGAGGCTGAAAGGCACCAGCCTTTATTAGACAAACAGGTGTAACAGCTGTTATTCATCCTGACTCTTTACCTTGGGGATGATACGTTATGGGAATGCAAACAGCTACAGGACAATGGGGGTAAGAGAAAGCCTTTTAATCACACAGTGCAGCTTTTATCTGAGACGTGTGAAGACTTGAGCAAACTGAGCACAAAACAGGAGCTCCCAGATATACAAAAGGTGACACATAACCACGTTAAGCAGCTGGTGAAATATGGCACACTGGTAAGGTTGAGGTGATCATCGACTGAATGTGATAAGTGCACATCCAGTGCCTTGCAAAAGTATTTATTCTCATGGATTGTTTTTTGTCACATTCCAACCACAAACACCAATTTATTTTACTGGGATTTTATGTGATGGACCATAGCTGTGAAGTGGAATAAAAAGGATTCTGTTCAGTCCATCATCTGAAACACAGAAAGGGTACAGACAATGGCCCTAAACAGACAGACCCCAGCTAATGCTGAATGGTTTTAGAAAAAAGCATGAGTTAAAATGGCCCAGTCAAAGTTCAGACTTAATTCAATTAAGAATCTATGGCAATATTTGAAAATGCATGTTAATAGATGCCCTTTCCAACCTGGGCTTGAGCTATTCTGCAAAGATGGATGCCACAAAAATACTTTAATGGTTAATTGTAGAAAATGTTGAACTATTTATTATTTTCCACAACTTTACAATCATGCAATACTTAGAGCTGATCTATCACATAAAATCCCAATATATTGCACTGAAGTTTGTGAATGTGATGTGACTAAATGTGGAAAAGATCCAGGGGGTGAACAGTTTTGCAAGACACCACAGTTCAGACACTGTGGGATGTAGAGGTGGTGCAAATGGCTGCTGGACACAAGGTTTCTGTGTGAAAAGATGGAAATTCTTCTACATGACACTGCATTATTAGTATGTTCCACTGGAAAAATGAAGTACATAATCTGGCATGTGAAAAAGTGATAAGTAAAAAACATTAAAAATATTTCATAGTTCAGTTGGGATTTGGTGAAAACACACACCCAGGACCTGGTATGATTGCACAGAAATGTGTCATTCATTTTGGGTTTTTTTTTTTTTTAGCTGTTTTTAACCATGGATCAGCATAAGCTTTCAGAGGAGGGCTGAGTGTTCGCTGCAACAGGAGGAACCCTGGCTTCACTTTTTGGCACGTTAAACTCTGAAGCTGAATTGCACTTCACTTTCAACGTCCTGTTAAAACAGTAGAGTTTCTTTGGGGAGGCGGAGGACACCCACTCTCTTTCTGAGTTCCAGTTGCACTTTTTCACGCTTTGCTCCCGTGTGACGGGAATACTTTCAGGCCTGTCCTTGTTGCCAGGGATTTTATGACAATCATCAATGTCTGTAATTGTGTCTGTATTAATGACAGATGCAGGGTTTTTATCACAGCAGTGTTCACTTTCTTTCGTCCTCTGGCTTTCGTGACAGGCTGTTTGTGCGGAGGGGCTGGGACACTGGCCGTTGGATTGTGTTGGGACTTGAGAGCTCCCATTTTGGCAACTGTCAGGACTGAAATGCTTCATCTCTTTGTCTGCAGTCTGTGGAGCAGAGACTGATCCTGAATCTTGGCCAGTGACCTGGTTTGAAGCTGGTTGGACACAGTACTTCCTGAGATGGCAGGTATGGGCGGGTCCCTGCCTGGGGGCCACTGTTCTTCCCTGTGAGCAGTGATGGAAATGGGTGAGGGGGCAGTGGATGTAGTGAACACAGCAGTCCATGTGTGAGTAGACTGGTTCCACATTTGGCGCTAACAGAGCTGTGTTTTGTTTGGTCCTGGCATTACCTGAGAGATGGAGAAGCTGAGGGGTGGGAGGGCAGGAAGGAGAGTCTTGGGGAGGCAGAGTACAGGAATGCGCTGCCCACTGCTGTAGGAGCTGGGATGGGGGGTCTACACATGTACAGTTGTGAATGTAGTGGCACCTGGATGGTGTACTGAATGTCGTTACGAGCCCATTTTCTGGGCGTGTTTTTCTGCTTGCATCAGTGCTGTGAACATGTGGTAAAGGAGTGGAGTGGTTGGGATGAGGAGGGACTCCATTACAGAGCCGAGTACCCAGCTCCTCCTCCTCCTCCTCTCCTGGTTTAACTCCAGTTTTCTGGTAGGAGGCCAATGGCTCCAGCTCATAGTGCTCTGCCTCTCTGCCCCTGGTCTCCAGCTGATACTTCCCCTCAGGGGGTGGACTTGAGGGCGTGTCTTCGCTGAAGGCCTGGCACTGCAGCTTCTTAGGGAGGGGGATCTGACCGCAGGTGCCCTGGGGTCCAAGGCAGCAGCACATGCACTGAAAGAAGAATGTGGCAAAAGCCCAACTTATGCACATGATGAGCATCATGAATGTGCCCAGCTGGGTGTAGGCCAGAACAGTTGATGGCATCATCATCGCTCCGGCAACAAAGGTGGTCACTGCTGCCATGGCAATGGCCGAGCCCATCCGGCTAAGAGAGAAGATCACTTTCCCCTCCCGGTTAGGTTCTGGAGCAAGTCTGTAGGCTACACCATAGTGGACAGCGAAGTCCACAGACAGCCCCACGGCAACCGAGATGGTGACTGACTCCAGGACGTTCAGCTCCCAGCCCAGAAGAACCAGAGAGCCCACTGTAACAAATATGGTCCCAGCAATAGACAAGATGGCGTACAGGCTGATGATGATATTCCATGTGGTTAGCAGCATGACGCTGAAAGCCACCGTCACAGACAGCGCCATAGCAACCAGAGTCCCACTGGACAGACTGTCTTGGAGGTCATAGAATTCCAGGTTGCTGACAAACCAGCCGTGGCTGAGACCTTCTGGGGCAAAGCGGAGCTCCTCTGTGATCCAGGCATCCACCTAAAACATAAATATGATGTCTAAGTATGAAGTATTCTTACACACATGCATATGAAATATTAAATACAACAGGGACTACCTCACGATAGAACTGGTACATCTTCTCATAAGCCAGAGTGAAGAGGTAGGTACTTTGAAACTCCAAAACGATGGCTCTGATGGTGTCGTTGATGTCAAATCGAGGTCCGGGGGTCTTGCTGTCCAGATGGTAGCTTGTGCTTCGATCCAGCTCCATAATGGCTCTTTTGATGCACAACTGAAACACATCCTTCTTATAGGGAAAGGTAGACTGACTGCAGCAGGGGTAGACAGAGGTCTCTTCACAGTCCTGGTTCTCCATCCACTGTTACACGGAGCAGAGCAAACACTATAAGGTAACTCTTCAGGGAAGGGTCTGTACAGACAGTGTCTGGCAAAGAACTGATAGGCCTAGAACTCTTTACAAGGAGTATAAACCAACTGTATTTTACTGGAATTTTAAGTGATAAGACCAAAACAAAGTAATACATAATTGTGAAGTAGAAAGTGTGACAGCTTTTGTATTCATCCTCCATGTTTTCACTGCAGTTACACCTGCAAGTCTTTTAGGGTATGTCTCCATAGTTTTAGACACTTAAGCTGCGTTCAGACCGAACGTATTTCGCACATCAAAAAGGCATCCAACGCCTCAAGTTGGACGCTTGTGCACTTCAAGTCAGACGCTTGAAACGCTCTTGACGCGCTTCGGGAGCAGTCCTAGATTCTCGATGGGATTCAGGTCTGGGCTTTGACTGGGCCATTCTAACACATGACTGTGCTTTAATGTAAACCATTTAATTATATATATTAAGTTGTGTGCAGAGTCTGATGGGTTTTCTATCAGAATTGTTCTGTATTTAGCTTCGTCCATCTTGCATGTAGGCCAAAATACTTCATTTTGCTCTCATCTGATTAGAGCACCTTCTTTCATGTTTGCTGTGTTCCCTCATCCCGCTTGGGGCAAACTCCAAACAGGACTTCTTACGAGCTTCCTTCAACAATGGCTTCGTTCTCCCAGTCTTTCATGAAAGCCAGATTTGGGAACTGCATGACTAATAACTGGCCTCCTTCTCTGTTTGCAGCTCCCTCACAATTAGCATGGTCTTGTCAGTTTAGGTTGGCGGACATGTCTAGGAAGGTTTGCAGCTGTGCCATCCTCCTTTCATTTTCAGATAATGGATTAAACAGATCTCTGCTAGATATTCAAAACTTGGGATATTATTTTTTAACCTAATCCTCCGGGGCCTCCAGAGAATATTCTGGGTTTATACTGATACTAAATTACACCACAAAATTACTAATTTTGTGGTAATTTCAGTTTCACTCCACAATCATGCACTTTTTTGTTGTTTTATTACATAACATTCAAATAAAATACATTGAAGTTTGTGAAAACGGACAAAATACTAGACATAGTGTAGTCTATGCGGCACTGACCTGCTTGAATGTTTCAATGAAGCAGCTAGTGAAGTCCTGATCTTCTGACTGAAAGACAAAGCTTTGATTCCTCAGTTTCTGGCAGAAGTTAAGGATCCACAGCTGAGATGCTGGACTGGCTATGTTAAAGCTGCTGTCCAACATCAGCTTCCCCTTGTTTTTGGGGTTCAGGGGATCTCCGTTATCTTCCGGTGTAACCCCCCAGATGATGGTGATGGGCATGTGGAGGTCCTCGCCATGGTTGACTCTCTCAAACATGAAAAGCTTTTTGTACTCTGCATCGTAGCGCTCAAAAGGGTGAGAAGACCGGAACACCTGAAACTCAGCCAGCTCGAGGGATGGGAGTTTCATCTTTGGGTTCACGCAGACCACGTAAGCGCCACCAACTGTGATGGCGAGGAACCAGAAGAGCCAGAGGTAGCGCAGCTTGATGACAATGCAGGGCAGCACCTTCTCGAAGAAGATCCGCGATCCCTCAGAGACAGTGAACAGGCATTTGTGGATCTTGTGGCAAAGAGCAGCCCAGAAGACCTGTGTGCAGCAGTTTCCCTGCTGCTCTGGAGGCTTGGAACAGGTGAACAGGTTAGGCAGGTAGCGCTCATGTAGTACCACGACAGCAGGCAGCCATGTCACCATCAGGATGTAGTTGACTAAAATGGCAGTACCGGCATACACACCGAAGCAGCGTATGGCAGTGATGTTGCTGACATAATTGGCATAAAACGCAGCAGCGGTGGTGAAGCTGGTTACAAACATGGAGAGAGCAGCGTGGTGCAGGGTCACGCTGACTGTCTCTGATAACTCGGCGTGCGGTTTATCAAACTTGGTGTAGTTCCACACGTCACAAAGCACAAAGGCATCATCGGCACCGATCCCTACCAGGATGATGAGGGCAGTGAGGTTCATGAAAGGGAAGAACTCAAAGTTAAACACCATTCGATAAAGAAAGTAGGAGACGATCAATGAACTGATGATGGCGATTATTGTCATCAGAGTGATGAAAACTGAGCGTGTGTACACACACATGACTAGCAGAACTATAACTATGGCAATGGCGGGGTATAACGTGTCAGTGAGGAGGTAGTCCTGAAAGAGGTCGTGTTTGATTCCGAACTCGATCCCAGTGACAGTGGTGATGCCGTCGGAAGAGTTCCAGTTCTCAAAATTGTCCAGATAGATGTTCATCATGGACTCTCCTTTCTCTGTGGGAGAGAACAACATGCTGTACTTGAGCACAGGGGGATGCTCCACGCTCTTTGGGCTGAGGAAGTCTTTGTCCACCAGGAAGTGAAGAATCTGGTACACTGCATTGTACTTGGTGCACTTCCGTGGCACGCTGGCACATTTCAGCTGATCTTTGCGTCGCAGCGCCATGTCCCAGCAGTCGGGTCCAAGCGTGCCATTATGGTAGTACTTAGCACACGATCGCAGGATCTTGAGAGTGTGGGATACGTCCCTCTCTGTGATCTTCTGGCAGGACGACTTGTTGGTGAGGACGGCTATGTAGTTACCCAGAGTCCAGCTTGGACAACAGGAGACGTTATTGGTGCGCTGACAGAGATTCAGGTAATCACGGTGGGAGCGCACCTGTGAAGCACACGGAAAATAATAAAAGGAGGGTAACACTGACAGACATGACAGAGAAGGATTCCACTGTTTAGTGGACTTACTCGTGTGTTGTCCTGGTTGCACATTGATTTGATGGCCTGAATATTCCACAGACTTTTCCCTTCAGCCGATGCAAACACCAGTCTGGAATAACTATCACCTGCATTCAGTTATAAAACTCATTTTAACTCTAAGAGGAAACCATCAGGACTAGAAAGGCAAAAATCATTCAGTCTTATTTTTCTCTACTGCCATAGTACTACTTTTGAATACAACCTGTACAAAATTTGTTGAAGATCGTCCAGAATCATTATTTGGTCTGAGGAGGATATGTGTATACACATACATTGGCTTACAAAAGTTAACACACCCATTTAATCATACTTTACCAGTAACATTACAATCATAAACTTCAGCATATTTTATTGGAATTTTATTGATTAGACAAACACAAAGTAGTGAGTAATTGTGAAGCAGAAGGAAAACGACACATGGTTTTCACTTTTTGTAAACATACCTGAAAAGTGTGCAAAGCATTTATATTCAGTCTCCCTGAGTCAATACTTTGTAGAACCACATGTCACTTCAACCTTCGCTGTCATGTTTCTACCAGTTTTGTAGATCCAGACTGAATTTTTTTCCCCATTCTTCTTTGAAAAATAGCAAAACACAGATTCCCAATTGTACTTTGACTAGGCCATTCTAAAACATGAATATACTTCAATCTAAACCATAATCATAATAAATAAATCATAATAGTTCTTTCTGGATTTTTAGAGATGTCATGCTATCTTCCCTTCAACTCTGACCAGTTTCACTTGCCTGCTGAAGAACAGCATCACTGCAACATTATGCTGCCATTACCATGTTTACAGTGGAGATTGTATGTTCAAGGTGCCATGGAGTGTTTTCTACCACACATTGGATTTTGTATGTAGGCCCAAAAGTTACATTTTGGTCACATCTGACAAGAGCATTTTTTGTATCCTTTAACTCGCTTGGGGCATAGTCCATATGGGACCTGTTATGGGGTTCTTTAAACAATGGCAAACAATGACTAGTAGTTGTTTTGTCTGTTGATTATTTCCCCTCTCAGTTTTAGATTACTGCAGCTTTTCCAAAGTTACCATTGGCTGCTTCTCTGATTATGTTCTCCTTATCCTACCTTTCAATTTAGGTGGACAGCCATGTCTTTGTAGGTTTGCAGTTGATTAAATTACAAGGACTAATACAGCATCTTCTGAAGGGAGTTGATTACAACGGATTATATTTAGGAGTCAGAGTAAAAAAGAGGTTGAATAAAAATCTATGGCATACACAGAATGCATGCACAGTTGTCCTTTCACAATAAAACTATTCATTATATAAATAAGGTTAGACAGTTTATGTCTCTAATCTGACAAAATGTGAATAAGGTTAAGGGATGTGAAAATTTTTGCTCAGCACTGTACCTAAATTTTCAGTTCTCTCTAATCTGTATTATGAATCTTACCTGGTATGTCACAGAAGAACTCTTTGCTGAAGTCCCACTCAACCTCCCGCTTGTCTCTTTCAAAATGATCGTCTGGCCATCGAGGTTCTTGGTGACTGGAGAACAATGATAGGAGAATACACTATTGGATTACAGGTTAGGAGGTTCTGAGCAAAGTTCGGGGTATTTTTTAGAAAAGATGAAGGGGAAAAAAGAAATCAAATGTAATCGTCTTTCAGGAAAGTCCTTCCAGTCAAACTGTTTCTATCAGTTTGGTTTAAAATTTGAACTAAATTCAACTGAAAAGTAAAGTAAAAAAAAAACAACTGGATTTATGTAAAAAAGACGATTTTTTTTTTTTTTTTTTTTTTTTTTTAATCTCACTAAATGCAGACTGAAAATTCTGTCAACTCAGCTGATCAGATAAGACTTCAATGGAACCTTATCCAGAAATGTTCCTCTTTTTTTAGTTGAACACAAAAACTACAAAGCTAAAATGTTCCATTTTTGCCAGTGGTTCATCATCCTGTTTAAATGTAGAAATACTCATGAGTACACCTGGAAACGTCAGCATCGTGAAAAGTGAAAGAGGGTAGAAGGTAAAGTCAGCCATCAGAAGCAGAATACTGCTGTCATTATAATCAAAATAATTACCCTGACTGAGCTGGGGCTAGAAGGTTATTTGAGACTATGCACCTACTGTGAATCTATGCGCTTTGAGGAAAAATAGTATGGTGACATATTATGATGAGGTTATGGACCAGACTACTCTTATAGGGGCCAGAAACTGAACCACAGTTACAAGAAAAATTACAGAGAGAGAGAGGAGATGACAAAGAGACTGGTATCCTCATATATCTGTACATCTGAAAACTGCAAGAGGCTGTCAGTCAGTAGTCAGAGGTAGACACAGGCAGACTGGAGAAAGAAGCGCATCAGAGCTGAAGTTTGTAGACTTTAGATTTTCTCTGCTTCTCTGCCATGAGCACTCATTAATTATTCATATTAGGAACAGAGGTGAAGTCACACTATTTGAGGGAGCAGTTGATGTAAAACAGGGTTTTATTTTAAATCAAACTAAATAATTAAAGAGTTATATAGAGCTAACCTTGGAGGCCCAAGAAAATCTTGATATTGTTTTAGAAAAAGTCACAAAAAAGGCGCACAGTGGATGGCGGTGGGCTTTAAATAAATCGCAGCATGTGGCTGAAGAGGTTCTGCCATTTCTGTCAGAGTCATTGTTGTTTTCTTTGTTTCTTTTGCTGATCACATGTGAGCAATACTGCACCACTGCCCCCATGATTACCAGCGACATTGTTGCGTTTATCTCACATCCTAAATGGACTAGAGATATATTTCAATAGTTTCAGCTTCTTACATCTCTGTGGTTCTTCTGACTTCATTTTAAATCCCTCACTGATAATAAAGGTAGAGAACTTTGAGTCTTCTTCCTTCACTAACAGCTTCCACACTAAAGAGTGTTCTGGTGGGTATAACTGGGCAGCTCTTATATATGATGTATAACAGATGTGTGAGAGGTTACCTTTTGGCTTGCTCGTCTGCATATTTGAAGGGGTAGTTGGCCAGTGTGGCTTTGTAACCTGTATTCTTCACCATGTTGTTCCATGTGACCAGCCGTTGGCCAATAGCAGTTCCCCGAGGCTCAAAACCCTTTTGGGAACAAGAAGAACTATGAGCGAAACAACTTTTGAAAATCAAGGAAAGCCGATGCCACCTGAAGGAGTTACAAATTGAAACTTAAAGGGGACCTACTGTGCTTCCTTCAACAAGTTAGAATACATCTGTGGGCTTTACAAACATGCTCATTCCATTTTTTGCACAAAATCACTCTCAGATAATGAGATTTTAGTCTGGTGTGTTCTGCCTATTTTGAGCTCCTTTCAATGAGCTGTTTTAGGGCCTCTTATCTCTTTAATCTAAATAAGCTGCTGCTGACCACACCCCCCAACTCAATGTTTACACTCGTACTTATATATATATATATATTAAAGTGGCTGCAAACAGATGTGCAATGGTAGAACAATACATCTTTGACCATGAGTCGGACCCAGAAGCAGAAGAAGTAGAGCCTCCTGCACAGCCATTGAGGATGCAGAAGTGGTTTCTGAATGGAAGTCAACAACAAAACACTCGTCTTTTCCAGCAACCATTGTACAGCGCATACAGCGGTAAAACCAGCTGACCAAACGTGCTCGAGTTCCGCTTGGGTTGCTTGGTGAGGGGCAGTGCCTGCTGATTTGTGATGTTACATTCGGAAAGTTTTTGAAATGGCTTATTTTTCAGACACCAAAAAAACATTAACTTATTGCAAGAAAACAGCTGGGTGGTCTTTTTAAGCGCTTGGACTGTTTTTATAAGCAGTAGAGACCCAAATGGAAGTACAAAAATATGTAAAAGTGAATTTTGCATAATAGGTCCCCTTTAACATCAAGAGCAATGCAGAAAAACGACTCAGCATCATTGTCCACTAAAGATGAGCAGACAGAAGAATACCAAAAATATCTAAAACCTTCTTTGTTTTCGTTACAAGACTTCAGCATGTAAACTATGAACCCCAGAAAAAAACAGTTAACATCATTTATAAAAGGAGAACACAATGAGCCTGTACTCACCAGCAGTGGGTCGGAAAAATCAGGCAGGTCAGGCACCAGGACTCCCACCAGGGCACAAACCACAATGAGCACCGTACACACTCCGAGCACAACCACTGGCCAATCAGCTATCAGTTCAGAATAGCTGGAAACATGACAGAAATCTGAATCAGAGTGCATCCAGCCTTCTTTATATCCATATTTTTTGGGAAGTCTCCTCCCATCCCTATGAACAGCCAGTAAAATACATGTTGTTTCTCCTAAACTCTCTTCATGCTACGCATTAAGCTACAGAAGAATGGACAGATGAGGTGATCCAAGCTGCTGGTTACTGGGGGCCAGGTACAAGGAGAAATACAACTTCTTCTCCAACTCATGAGTCACTGCTGAGGAATGATGGCTCCAGAAGAGCAGTGATGGATGGATGACAGAACCAAAGGAGAGAAGGGGAGGAGTAGAGTTTCGCAAACCAGAACATTGACAGAGAAGAAACAGTTTTTGGCAGGTCTTACCTTTTGGGGAATCGAAAGGGCCTTGCAGGGCTGAAAAACAGAAAGGAGGAGATAAATCAAGGTCATATCTTGGAGTCAAAGCAACAGCCAATCATAAACAGACCTGTTGAGACTTTGGAAAAAGAGCGGACGGACAGATTGTCTTCAGCATCTGAGGTCTGTTCCAGGTTGGGTTCTGGACCACTGAAAACATTAGAGCTGACACTACTGTCAAATGCCGTTTCCAGCAAACTTATCCCAAGACTTTGCTCCAGTGTTCAGCTGCTGTTACTAATATACAGACACCTAAGATATAGACATTTACTCCATGAACAGACATACAGTTAAGACCAGAATCAACCCATTCAAATACGCTTGCAGATTTACACTTAAGTTTCCATCTGTAATCAGTTTGTGAAATATTTCTTGACATTACACTAATCAGTCTCTTCCTAGAATTGGCAACCAGCTTCTTCCACTGTTTTTTTTAAAGCCATTTATCTTTGGTGATGAGTTCCAAGTCTGAAGGGCTCCTTGCCATCACTCTAATCTTTAGCTCCCTCCACAGATTAAGTCAGGACTCTAATTAGCCACTTTTAAAATGTTATTACTTCCAGTCAGAAGAAACACTTTAAACCTAAATCTATGAGTATGAATAATTAATACAGATCTAAAAAGACAATTTCTAAATGTTCTTAATACACTTTAGTGAATCTGCTCTGATGCTCAAACTGAATCTAATCAAAGACCATATGCACCATAACCTCATATACAGTGCAAAAACTACAGTATTCCCAAAACTATTCACTGAGACAGCAAACGTGTAGAAGAAGGTGCTCTGTCAAGATGAGATCACAATTGGCCAACAGTTGGTGAAAACTAATACTGCACTCCCCACCCTCACCTTAAAACATGGTGGTGGCAACCCATTTTATTCTGCAGGGAAAAGGAAGCAATTAAGAGCTAAGGAGAAGATAGATGGAGCTAAATAAGGGGCAACCCTGGAAGAAAACCTGCTGCAGAAGACTTGAGATGAGGAATCAAGGTTCAGCTTCCAGCAGGACAATGAGCCTGAATATAAAGCATTTTCATGCGCTAGAACGGCCCAGTCAAAGACCAATACTAAATCCCACAGAAAATCTATGGCAAGACATAAAAAAAACACATTCTCATTGATACTCTTCATCCAATTTGATTGAGTTTGAGCTATTTCAGAGAGATACATAAAGAAAACTTTCAGTCTCTACATCTGCAAAACTGATAGAAACTTACCCTGAAAGACTGGCAGGTGGAGGTGCAGTGAAATGTGCTTCTACAAAGTATTGCATTTTTTCTGAGAATAAATAAGCGGATGGATTAGATTTACAAAACAGACCTCTGAAGGGATTTGGTTGTAACGGATTTTATTTTGGGGCATCAAAGTAAATATGGCGGAAAGTACATCACACTTTTCATATTTTTATTTGTAAAACATTTGAGAAACAATGTTTCCACTTTACTTTTGCTTGTTAATTATGCATATCGGTAGGTAAAGTACTATTAAGCTTCTGAATCAATCAACACAGAGCCCATACTCCTAATGCACAGTGTTAGTGAAACATTTTTATCTACTACGGTCTGTAATAGCCCTTCATGTCATTGTCGAATTGACCCCAAAATACACACACACACACACACACACACACACACACACACACACACACACACACACAGAGAGAGAGACAGAAGCCTTTTAGCTACTAAAGATTTATCTGGACTTCTCTTCAACTCCTCCAGAGAGCAGTGGAAAGTATGCGTGTGTGATGGGGAGGGGGCGTTGGTGTCCGTGCGTCCGGTATGCTAGCAGCAGAGTGGAAGAGGGGTGTGGGTGTGTGTGTGTGTGTGTGTGTGTGTGTGTGTGTGTGTGTATGCTAGAGGAAGTAGGAAAATCAGATATGACCACTTGATCATAGCAGGGCACCAGGAGATAAGGGATCTGGGATAAAATGGTTGACAGAAGAGAGAAAAGTGTCAGAGGGGGAAACTGCAGAGGGAGGAGCGAGACAAAAACTCTGCTGCAAAACTAAATAGTCCCTTAAAAAATTTTAGGTCCTCAAATTTTAGTTCAATAAATGGAGCAGACTGTCTTGTCTAACAGCTAAAACAAATATATACATTTTCTTTGTCCACCACATAGCATCTTAGCCACTACACTGAGAAACAGACATTGCCTGAAAGCTCTCTTAACAAAAGTCTTAGTGGGTGAGAGCAGAAGTCACGTCCTTTTTCAGCTAGTTTGGTCAACAACACAGTGGATGAACATCCATGTTGTGATTTATGCAAAAAGGCACAAACCAGTTCTTGTCAATTTGCCATCAAACTGTGATGTTTAGGATATGATAGTTGGAGCTAATTTGAATCAAAACCAAACTATGGAGATAAGAAATTTAGTCGGTAAAAATCACTTTGAAAATTCCACCCAGGATTTTGGAATTACAGCCAGATTTCAAGTGGCTTAAAACCACAATCTATCAACATGATAACTCGTGGTGGGCATATATCATTTTGTCTGAAAAATTTCTTATCGTGATAACAATTTTCATTTATTGTGATTTGATTTCAATTCCAATTAATGTTTAAAACAAACAAAAACTGACAGTTCTCTCTGATTTTCTTTTACCCACTGTTGGTTCCATGAGAGCATCAATAAATATCAATACATTTGAAAATATTTAAATATTAAATGCAGTTACTGAGTGCAGTTTAGTGATATAACTCACACCTTTTTGTGTAACTGGTGTCCTGAAGAAGCCTATTTCAAATTTTTTTCAAGAGCAGCATTTGTGTTTGTGGGGCTGATTGCTGTGCCATGCAGTTACAGCCATACGGTTCCCTAAAACAGTGTTTTTCAAAGTGGGGCTCGCGGACCCCTGGTGGCCACAAGGGGGGCCTCAGAAGGTTGGTGGGATGATGAGAAAAAAAAATGCAAAAATAAAAAAATTGACTCTAATAATTTTTTTAGCCAGAAATTTTTTTAATGTTTTCATTATAAAATTAAATCTGTTTTTCTATCATTATTATCTTAAAATATAAGTTAAAAAAACTAATTAAAATGTTATATGTCATGCTCCTCTTTCTGATTGGCTGAGAAATTTATCAAGCTGCTTTGCTCCTAAAGGTAACATAGCAACTGCAAAATGGAAAAGTTTCTGTCAACAAAAAGACCGAAGAAATTGTCCAGCAGCCCTACTGTGGAGGACACTGCTGCAAAAAACCCAGGAACTCCTGGCCAACTAAAATCAGAAGGTGTGAGGCTGCATTTCTACTAAACATATGTCATAATTATTGAATAATGAGTAAAAGTGAGAAAAAAACATTCTAAAAGTTAATTTTTTTAAAACATGCTTTGTAGCCTTGTCTGTGGGTTTGCAATAGGGATAGGGATCACATGATTGGAAATCATCAGGGCTGATCACATGGTTTCAGACTCGATCGGAATTGGGTGTTACATCCCAATCAGGGAACGGATATATATTTATTCTAAACCCAAATAAGAATAATAACAGTATCTACTGTTATGTGGTGGTACCGAGTCAGACTCGAAACAACACATGCGTGGCACTTCGCAGCAATACTGCTGTAATGCGAAGCACAACACAACATCAGCTTGAAGTGGCAGCACTGTTGCCAACTTAGCAACGTTGTAGCTATATTTAGCAACTTTTCAGACCCCTCTAGTGACTTTTTCTGTTAAAATAGTGACTAGCGACAAATCTAGCAACCTACTCTGGCTTACTTAGTTTGGCAACAAAACGGGAAAGCACCGATAGTTCTGCAGTTACAGTGAGAGCTACCGTGAGCCCCTCCCACCTCAGAAGCACTTGTAGGCGGTCAGCAGGCATGTGTAGAACATTCTAAAAGTTAATATTAGAATGTAAATTTAGAATGCACCCGTCCCTTTTACGAGGTTTTTTTGTATGATTTTTTTTTAACATTTTATTTTTAGTGGGGCAAAAAAAACTGATTGGGACATCCCTAGTTTGTGAAAGGGGTTCCCGGCCAGAAACTAATGTTGTTTGGGGGGCCATGGCATGGAAAAGTTTGGGAACCTCTGCCCTAAAAGACTGAAAAGAAGTAATAGCTTTTCCATCATCACTTTTATAGTTTCGACTACAATCCCACAAAATATTATGATAAAATTTTAAGTCCATATCACCCACAACAGCAGCAGCAGGATGTTTGATAGCACAGAAAAGGAAGGAATTATTAGACCATCAGCGTTTTTACATCCAAACATATGCCCCTAACCTCACACCAGTAAAAAAAAAATAGTACATCACATTACATGCTGGTGGAAAAAAAAAAAATCTGATTTTTCTCTACTGGACAGGGCCGATCGAGGATAAGATGTCTGACTTCAGTTTCCAGTCAATTAACTGGCGCATCACTAAAAAAGATCTCTATTGCCTTTCTTGCCTTTGAACTAATGGCCACAGAAAAAAAAGTGTTGGGAATGTAACTCTTTTCATTGTGTGCAGTGGTTTAACTTTCCTTGTATGGCCTTGAACTGCAGACCTCAGGACACAGATATGGCCCAACACTAGAGGAGAGAAAAAAAAATACTTGGAATGGATTCAGAGCAGCGTCATGACTATCTATTTGTCTGCTAAATGTCTGGTTTGAATTTCGCCGTGCAACATTACCAATGTGAATTTGCTGCAGCCAATATTTGAGGATGCCTGAACAAAGATAACATTGATCAAGAATCCATTGAGTCAACAGCAATTAGCTGTATTTGAATTTATCTGAAGTTTGTGATGTAATGTGTGATGAAACAAAACGTACAGAATGGTATTTGGCATTGCTAGAAAACTAAGAAATGTAGAAAAAGGAAGAAGTAAGGTAATGAGGGAGGATGGTGTTGACTGATGAAGCTCTATAATTTATCAGCCAACAAACCACCATGTTGGTTTTCCTGAGACTCTCTGATCTCCTTCACTCGCCACTTGGCTACACTCTGCTCCTCCATCCCAACTTTCTCTTCCTCTCCTTTCACTGTCAGTCTATTTACCAAGAGGAGTGTGTTTCTGGATCAGTGGGCTAATTAATAAGGTAAACAGAGACCACCAGCCACTCACTCAGCACTGTGCTAACAAAGTGGAGAAATAGGAGGAGCAAACAACAGTGGAGGATACTATTATCCTGTGCTACAGTTAGGAATTCTGAGGCTAATACTGACCTGTCAAATAACAAAAGTGATATCAATATTTTAACTACAAATACTCTGTTTTACTGTCGACCACTGCATTCCATTGTGTCCAGGCTGATCTGCAGGATGGTATGTGACAAAGGGGCGAGGGTTAACTGTCATCAGCAGAGTGGGTAACCCTTTCAAAAATAATACAGTCATGTCAGAGCAAATGTAATTAGTGTCAAGCATCGGGCTGCAGAGTCTGCCTCACCCTGAATAGCCTTGCTGCACACAATTAAAGCTGGATTAAACTGTGAAATGGGTCCCTGCTACCAGTGTTGTCCCAAAACTACATTTGGAGATGAACTGGGCTGGAAAAAAAGTGAGGAAGTGAACCTCAATAAGCAAGCCTGTTGGTGTGTTTATGCAAGAACCCATGGTTAAAGCTGATCAGGGACAAGCTGTATGAAATGCTACATGACAATAAAATGACTGTAAAATGACTAAAAGAAGCCAAACTCAACAAGAACTTCGTGCAAAAGTTGAAATTTACTGTGGATGTTCTCAAAACCGTACAAATCAACTCAAATATATACATACACACACTAAGATTTGCATGCATATCCCTTAGCAATCTGAAAAGAAACCACACACTTTTTGTAGCCATAAACAAGTTTTCTACCGTGACTGACTATAAATATTTGACCACTCTGCTTAGCAAATTTAATAGAACTCGTTCTCAATGACTGGTTTCCTGGAACAGAGCTTGCTTTTATGCTAAGTTTATAGATCTATACTGATTCCTGCCTGCTCTTTAGTTATTATATATATATTCAGTCATATTTAAATTACTTAC
Source organism: Anableps anableps (assembly GCA_014839685.1). NCBI lineage: Eukaryota > Metazoa > Chordata > Actinopteri > Cyprinodontiformes > Anablepidae > Anableps > Anableps anableps. The sequence continues at coordinate 5,628,366 of CM026086.1, forward strand.
ATCATACTTGGGTATGTGTGATATATATATATATATATATATATATATATATATATATATATATATATATATATATATATATATATATGTGTGTGTGTGTGTGTGTGTGTGTGTATGTACGTACGTATGTATGCATATATAAATTTTTATTGCTTATGGTTATATTTGTATTATTAATATTTAACACCTTGGATGGAGTAGCTTGTCAACTAATAAGCAATTTCCCCTTGGGGATCAGTAAAGTATATTCTATTCTATTCATTTCAAAACCAGTGTTGATGTGTGTTTGGGATCATAGTCCTGTTGGAACTTCCAGTTGTATGAAAGTATCAATCATCTGATCCAAGCTGCAGCCTTCAGACTCAAGAAAATGAGGATGTTCTCGAGCAGGGGCGTCAAACTCCAGTCCTCGAGGGATGGTGTCCTAAAACTTTTTGATGTGTCCCAATTCCAACACACCTGAAGCAAAAGCTGAATTACCTCCTTGTGCACTCAAGTACTACAGAGTCTTGCTAATGATCTAATTATGTGATTCAGGTGTGTTGACAGAGAGACATCTAAAAGTTGCTGTACGTCTCAAAGATTGGAGTTTGACATCTGTGATCTAGAGCAAGCCAGGAACTGCCAAGGCTGTACTGGGCAATAAATTGCCGGGACACCAGTGTCACTGTCCACAATGAAGCAAGTTTGACATCAAAAAGACAGTGTACCAACCATGAAAGAAACGACTGCTCCAAAATGAACACTTTCAAACTCCAATAAAGTTGGCAGCTCAAATTAGACAAAATGAGCTATTTAATTACAATGACAAGAAGCATCTTTGTAGGCTTTCAAAACTAAGAACAGTGTATCAGTTTGTCAAGCTTGGTGGTGCGTCCTGTTTTACATGTTAAATTCCCTTCTGCTGGGGAACCCCTCCTCTTGTTATCTCATAGACGAACCCCACCAGAAGTAGACAGTATCCTAATTTCTGCTTCAGTGGGTAGGTTTGTGCTTCTGCCAAATGTCAGTCATCTCATAATTTTGTGTTATCTAATGACCTCCAAATAAGCTTCCATGCAACATGTGTTCATGCTAGTGTGTGTGTGTGCGTGTGTGTGTTTATGGACCTCTCTGTGATGACTGAAGCCATTGGTGAGCATGGCCTTTTCTGTCTGCACCTGCCACTGCCTTGAATTCCTCGAGGTGAAATATGGGCGTGCACAAATTCCAGGCAGACAGGCAGGATTTGAGGGCTGTAGCCAATGGTTGCAAGCTGTCATTTTGTGTGACATCTTCGTCGCCTCTTATCTCTCCATCTTGGATTTAACCCAAAAACCATGCCTTCACTGACAAATTTGAAGTTTTAAAGCAAACTTTCCATATTTGGTATGTTACAACCACTAAAGTCAACGTATTTTATTAAGATATTATATGAAAGAAGAACAGAAAATAGTGCATACTTGTAATGTGGAGGGAAAAGATACAGAGACTTAAGAGTTGATGAGAAGATGGATAAATCTGTTGTATTAAATCCCAGATACAGTGAGGTTCTTGGTTTGAATGTGAATAAAATAGGGAAAAACTCTAGGAGTGTAAATACTTTTGGAAGGCACTCTATAAACTGTGACTAGGTCATTTCTGTGCAAGGGAAATAATATCATTAAAAGTGAATATGTAGATAAGACGTCCAGATGAAATCACCCGTTCTTATGAGGAACAGTCCAAATAGAAGAAGGTGGGTGTACTTATAGTCATGCAGAAGACCTGCAGTGGTGGAGTCATTGGGGTTTCTTGTTACCTTCGGTTACATGCTGTTGATTTCTACAACTCATTTGTTCTTGGTCAAACAAGATCACTATTAAACAAACTTACACCAAAGAGCTGTATTATATAATAGCACCCCACACCCTCAGAAACAAAGGTTGTTGATATATAATGCATTTAGAACCATTTCTACTTCTCTGTAAATTCCCCTTTTTAAAGGCCAAACCATTTCAAAGCTCCATGAGTCATTGACTTATCATTACACAAGCACGTCTCTGTAAACCAAGAGCGAGGAGCAAGTCTAGGCAAAGGCAACATTTATTTTCCGAAAGACAATTCAACTACTGTTGAGTTCCTCATGTGTGGCTAATAAATCTTTATCATACCTGAATTTGCCAGCTCACATAAAAAGATGAACCTTTCAGACTCAAATTTGGTAAGATTGACTCTGAACTCATTAAGTTTTTTCTTAACATTACTACTTTCTATCACACCATCAGGGTGTTTGGGCTTCTCTATCAGAGTCATTTCCTGATGTAGTCTCCCTCCAATACTTGGCTAAAATCAAGCCATGTAAGGCCATGAAAACTCAGTAGCTCCAAATTTCAACAAAAAAACAACTATTAATCAGTATCAATGTATTCACCAATGATGTATGTGTTTTTCTTGAGAGGGACATACATACAAACAGGACTTTATACAAGACCGCCTTATATTTCTAAACATATCTCCGGGTTGAGACATACAGCTATACTCTATATAGTCTTTAGTTTAAGTTTGATTTAATTTAACTTTGCTAAAGCTATCAGCTTAACTGTTTTAAAATGATGCATTCATATTTGTGCTAATAACATATTTCAATGAGTTAACGGCAAAGTGAAGACAAAACTTAGAGAATAAGTTGTTCTATTGCTAAGCCTGTCACAATAAGCAATAAATCAATTAATTGTATGACAAATTAAAACAGGTTCAATAATTTCCCTTTGCATGCTTGTTTGTTTGTTTGTTTTCCTTGTGTCTCTTTCTACCAAAGACTGGATGACCCAAGGTTTCACCCCATTGCATGTGTCTTGACTGAGCCCTCCCCTTGTCGTTTACTTAGCGTAAGGAGTAGTGAACTCTTGCATTAGTTACTTGCCAGTCACATGGTCTCATACCATCAAGCCCCATGAGGAGTAACAAGCCAGAGAAGTTATTTAAATGTAGTATTTTTGTTGCTGGTGTTCACTTTTTGTTGACAAGTCTTAACTGGCAGTTTTTCCTGTTTTACCTGTCTTAGACCAGTGATTATTACTTTTTGAAAGGCAATGTTGTTTACATGGGCTTTGGTTGTTTTGTTTATTTATTTTTGACATTTAAAATGTGTTCCAGTTCCAGTGTTAAGTGTTCTTTAGAAATGAAAGTTTATTGATTTTTGAGAGGATGCACTTCCAGTATTATGCTATCATATTACTTGAACATGGTCTCAAAACGACAATATTATTGTTTATCGTAATTATTTCTGGGACAAATTAATTTGCTAACAAAATTTGTTATCATGACAAGCCAATCTATTGCTTTATCAACTTCTTACTTTGCTTTGAATGTTGTAACATTTAATAGCTAGTTTTTCAGCTACTTTCTCTCCAGGTGACTTGTATTATTTATTTAATTCATCTATCCATTTATTTAACCTTTATTTAACCACATGAGACAATTGAGAACTAGTTCTCCTTTATCATGCTGACCAAGAAAGAACACGTTATCACCAAATGACATTTTATGAAGGTCCTCACATCTACTTATCATCACACGATCAAGCCATTTGATAAGCAGCCTCTGTCTGCAACCTAACCAATCAATTTCTATAGAAATTTCAAATAAGTTACACTGAAAACAGAACTCGTCTACCTGACTGAAAGAGGAGAGTTACTCCATGTAAGTTCACTTATCTGAGACTAAGGATGACTAGGCTTGGTAAAAGGACCTAAAAGCCCCTGTGCACAACAACTCAAGAATGTACATGGCTTACTGACCCCAGAAAATCTCACTTTTTAAAGCAAAGGGAGGAAATTTGAATTTCCTTTAACAAACCCAACACATTTAGCCATTATCTTGTTGGAATGAAGATGTCGTCACATGTATCCCTGGCTAACCTTGTGCTTATCCTCCTACAGTGCAGAGAGGATGGGAGGAGAAGACCTGCAGGATGTCCGTAAATCTCCTCCCTATCCTTCACAGAGGTCTTCCACTTGCTCCTGGAGTCTCCAAACATACACATAAACACACATACAACGCTTTTCTCAAATGGAGTCGTCTCATTTCAGATGACTTTTACAACATGCAAGTCTGGCAATAAAACCTTGCCTTGTGAAAAGAAGCAATTGAAACAGGTAAGGAAGTAGGACTTAATAGACGTTTTTCATTGAACTTAAGAGAAACAGCAACTAATTTACTGGTGTATGGAATTAGACGATATTCAGCATGACTAGCCCTGACCAGTGGTGAGATAATCGAAAACCCAAACCCCCCCAAAAATTAATTTCTTTTTCGAATCAATGAACCAAAGGTGGGTCGTAACTAGGTACATTTACTCAGCTAAATTTACTTGAGTAACTTCAAAAAATTTGTGTGTGTATATATATATATATATATATATATATATATATATATATATATATATATATATATATATATATATATATATATTCCCTTCTCACCCTCCACGGGTGGTCTTTCTCAACCTCTGAGCTCGGGTCCTCTACCAGAGGCCTGGGAGCTTGAGGGTTCTGCGTAGTATCTTGGCTGTGCCGAGAACTGTGCATTTCTGGACTGAGATGTCTGATGTTGTTCCTGGGATCTGTTTTAGACACTGCTCCAGTTTGGGGGTGACTGCCCCGAGGGCCCCGATGACCACAGGCACCACTGTGGTCTTCACCTTCCAGGCCTTCTCCAGTTCCTCTCTGAGGCCCTGGTATTTCTCCAGTTTCTCGTGTTCCTTTTTCCTGATGTTGCAATCGCTTCGTATTGCTACATCCACCACAACGGCTTTCCTCTGTTGTTTATCCACCACCACGATGTCCGATTGGTTCGCCATTACCATTTTGTCTGTCTCGATCTGGAAGTCCCACAGGATCTTAGCTCGGTCATTCTCCACCACCTTTGGGGGTGTGCCCCACTTTGATCTCGGGGCTTCCAGTCCATATCCTGCACAGATGTTTCTGTACACTATGCCCGCCACTTGGTTACGACGTTCCATGTACACTTTCCCTGCCAGCATCTTGCACCCTGCTGTTATGTGTTGGACTGTCTCAGGGGCCTCCTTGCACAATCTACACCTTGGATCTTGTCTGGTGTGGTAGATCTGTGCCTCTATCGCTCTGGTGTTTAGGGCCTGTTCCTGTGCAGCCAGGATGAGTGCCTCTGTGCTGTCCTTGAGTCCAGCTTTTTCCAGCCATTGGTAGGATTTCCTGATATCAGCCACTTCAGTTATTTGTCGGTGGTACATCCCATGTAGGGGCTTATCCTCCCATGATGGTTTCTCCAGCACCTCATCCTCTGGTCCCCATTGTTTGAGACATTCGCTGAGCACATCGTCGGTTGAGGCTTTGACCTTGATGTATTTATGGATCTTGGATGTTTCATCCTGGACAGTGGCTCTCACACTCGCTAGTCCTCTGCCTCCGTCCTTACGGCTCGCGTATAGTCTCAGGATGCTGGATTTAGGGTGGAACCCTCCATGCATGGTTAGTAGTTTCCGAGTTTTAACATCCATGGTCTTTATCTCTTCCTTTGGCCAGCTTATTATTCCTGCAGGGTATCTGATTACTGGCAAGGCATAGCTGTTTATCGCACGGATCTTGTTCTTGCCATTGAGCTGGCTTCTCAGGACTTGCCTTACTTGTTGGAGGTATTTGGCTGTGGCTCCTTTCCTTGTGACCTCATCGAGGCTGCCATTTGCTTGTGGTATTCCCAGGTACTTGTAACTGTCCTCAATGTCTGCTATTGTTCCCTCTGGGAGTGAGACCCCTTCTGTGTGGATGACCTTCCCTCTGTGTAACCATCCGACCACACTTCTCTAGTCCGAATGACATCCCAATGTCAGTGCTGTAGATCCTGGTGGTGTGGATCAGTGAGTCGATGTCTTGTTTGCTCTTAGCGTACAGCTTGATGTCATCCATGTAGAGGAGGTGACTGATGGTGGCTCCGTTCTTGAGTCGGTATCTGTAGCCGGTCTTGTTGATGACTTGGCTGAGGGGGTTCAGACCTATGCAGAACAGCAGTGGGGACAGAGTGTCTCCTTGGTATATGCCACATTTGATGGACACTTGTGCAATTGGCTTGTAGTTGGCTTCAAGGGTGGTTTTCCACATCCCCATCGAGGCTGCAATGAAGGCTCTTAGAGTCCTGTTGATGTTGTACATCTCTAAGCATTCAATGATCCAAGTGTGTGGCATTGAGTCATAGGCTTTCTTGTAATCAATCCAAGCCGTGCACAGGTTGGTGTGTCGGGTTTTGCAGTCTCGGTCTACCAGGAGTTGGTGTTTGGCTCCTCTGGTATTTATGCCGATGCCCTTCTGTGCTGTACTCATGTATTTATCCATGTGCCCACTTATCTTAGCTGCTATGATGCCTGACATGAGCTTCCATGTTGTAGAGAGACAGGTTATTGGCCGATAGTTGGATGGGACCGAACCCTTTGAGGGATCCTTCTGGATCAGGATTGTGCGCCCTTCAATTAACCATTCAGGGTGAGTCCCACTTTGTAGCAGCTGGTTCATTTGAGCTGCCAGTCACTCATGGAGGGCAGTGAGTTTCTTTAGCCAGTAGGCATGGATCATGTCAGGACCTGGTGCTGTCCAGTTTTTCATACCTGAGACTCTTTCTTGGACATCTGCCACTGTGATAGTTACTGGGGCTTGCTCAGGGAGGTTGCTGTGGTCATCTCGTAGAGAGATTAGCCACTGTGCATTGCTGTTGTGGGTCGCCTCCCTTTCCCATATGCCTTTCCAGTACTGTTGGGTCTCCAGCCTTGGTGGGTCTGCTCTGTTGTTATTACCCTGCCATTGAGAGTACACTTTAGCTGGTTGGGTGGAGAAGAGCCGGTTAATCCTCCTGGCTTCATTTTCTCTCGTGTACCTCTTTAGGCGACTGGCCAAGGCTTGGAGCCTTTATTTGGCAGTTTCGAGTGCTTCAGGTATGGGCATCTGGCTGTACCGCTTGGGTACCGGTCTTTTGATTGCACCTCTTTGGAGCTCTGACAATTGGCTCACTTCCCTCCTTGTTACCTTGATTTTAGCCTCTAACCATCGTTTCCATGGTGGGTATTGAATCTATATATATATATATATATATATATATATATATATATATATATATATATATATATATATATATATTTTATTTATTTTTTTTTTTTCCTTGGAGTTGTTTTACAACACTACTTTTTAAAAAAAAAACTTTTACTTGAGTAATATTTTTATTAGGTACTGCTACTTTTACTTGAGTAAAATTTCTGGATACTCTACCCACTGTGAGTAACTTCAATGAATGAAGAAAAAACAAAAAAATGCATTAAATACAGACACACCTACAGCTTAAGCTAATGCAAGACTTCTTGTGTGTACACAAGGTTTGTTTTTCTAATGTTATTTTCTACCTGCTGAGCTTTCTGTGCCATTTGGCACTGGAAGTACTTCACCCTGTTCTAACATACACTATATTCGCATTACTAAGTCTAAGTATTAGTTTCATAGCTTTTTTTTTTTTTTTTTCTTTTGGAAAAGTGCTGCCTGAGTCTGTTATTTTGTAATCATGTCATTTATGGGTTTAATTTTTTTTATTTTTTTTTATTTTAGTCTTTAAAATACCAGAATTTGGACATAACTTTACATTTTTGCCTGTCTGATGACATCATTTTTAAATATTTGTATCATATCTTCTGATCAGTTACTCAGTACTTGAGTAACCTTTTAACCAGATACTTTTTTATTTTTACATGAGTAAAAATATGTCGAAGTAGTGCTACTCTTACTTGAGTACAATTTTGAAGTACTCTACCAACTTCTGCAATGAACAGACCATGTTAAGAACTAGGGCTCTTGTAAGCAATTATTTTAGTAATCGAGTAATCTATCGAATATTAATTAATTAATTAATCGAGTAATTGATTTTTAAAAAATCAGATACGATAAAATATTGGTAAATTCTGCCATAACAGCAGTTTTAATATTGGATATCAATATCAGCCCAAATTTTTCTATCGGTTCATCCCCAACAATTACTTTTCTGTAACTTAGAAAATTAACCTACAACAATAACAGCTCATTTTCTTAAGTGAACCTGGACCAAAATCACACAAAAATCTGAAATTATATACAAATCTTTGGCACCTTTGTCATACACAGAAAAACCAGCCAGCTATGTACATGCCACGGCCATTTGTTGCAACCGGAATGATAGGAAATTTATTTTCCGGTTCGCACATAAAGCTACACTTGCACTAAACATCAGCTATAGCACTGGAGTGCAGCCCGCTGTTTTCCGTCTATCTGGATGCATATCCGCTCCACCTGTATTCATATTCGTATGATAGCAGCTCCTCCCAGATCATTACTTCCATGATCTTTATGTTTATCATGCTCAGCAATCAATTTGATTTCATCATCAGAGCACACATCATCTTTTATGATGTGAAAGGGGCTCTACCTCTAAAATGCGGCGTGATGTCACCCCTTCTTCTAATATGATGAATTAATGAACGTTCACAGAAGTAATGAGAGAGAAAACATTTCAAATATTTTTTATAACAGAGGCTAAACAGCTCATAGATGCTAAAAAGCCTTATTTAACACACTGTCCCTCAAATAACTGTCACATAGTTACAAAATGAGTGTGTTCTTGATTTAATGTAGTTTAGTATCATCATAGCAACCAACGTCTTTCAAACATATCCAACATAAAACAACTGATCTTTTCCCGAGAAGGTGCCAGAAGGGAGTAAGACATTTTTTTTTGCTTTTCAAAAAAGCATGAAATTAAACTAAAACTCATGTTTGCCATAAACAACAGGGGCTGTTGTGGGAGGCATTGGGGAACAGGACATAAACATTTACCTCCAGGAGAGCAGAGTCTGAATGGAAGAGGTTAAATACTCAACGTGACCCTGGATGCCTGAGTGTCAGAGAGCACCATGGCAACTCAGGCAGGGTCAACAGTGCAGGTAGAAGCAGGTTGGCTTAACTTCAGGTGCCCTGAGGCTCCACATAATTTGTTTTATACTTGGTCTTTAGTTACACAGCTCTGGCTCTGGACTGCTGTTCCTATCAGTGTGCGAGACGTGGCGCTCACAGTGTGGCTGTGGCTGAGGATTGCATTCTTAACACTAGGTTAACACTTGTAAACTGTAGCAGTAAATGCCTGATTGTCTTCCAAAAGCTAATTCTCATTGACCAATAATTAGGTGCTAAATAGCAAATGTTGGTATTTAGTTGTTTGACTTATGATGTACTCAGCTAATAGAGAGGCAGAATTTGGATTTCACCATTTCTCCACTACTCTGGGTAAAAATCTTTAAACCTGCTGGTACAGTGAACCGACTGCATCCACACAAACATCCACACAAACATCTAAACATCCCAAGGACGCCTTGTTTCAGTGTGCTCCTAAATAACACTGTCTACATAAAATGCTTGTAATAGATAGTCCCACAATTGAGACAAACATGCTCCTAATGTTTCCAACAGATATCCGGAATCAGAGGAGGGAAAAAAAAAGGATTGAAATTATTCACCTGAACTGCTGAGTGGTGCTTAAACTTTCTCATAGATTTGGGTTATTCCATAAATGGATAAAAAGCCTTCTGATTGCTCTCAAAATAGAAACATTAGGAAACCAAGCATAACCAAGTTAGACCCTCTCTGGTCTGAAACGTAACACGGATTAATCCCTAGAGAGCTTATGTTACAATTTATCACTCTCAGGGTGCTCAGGGTGTATGAGAGGCACAGGAGAGCTGTGATCATATACGTAATCCCGGGACTAATCTGGCAGATCACAGCTCTGAGGCAGATCAGGGTGATATCTGACGCCATCAACTATGACCATTCACTCCCAAATTACCAAAAGTAGAATAAAAGTATGTAGTGTTGGTTTATGTGCGTGTAAGATATATTTCACCTCCACAAAGCTCTTTAAAGATATAAATCTATATCTCAGCCTCATGTTGCCTCCCCCTTCCTGTCACAACCCCTCTGGCAAACTTTTTGCCCCCCTCTCTATGCGAGACTATTGTGTGATTGGTCTGAATTTCGTGGGTGTGTTTATTTATGTGGAAAATAGCCCCAACCATTCAACTTCCAGAAGCCGGTTTTTCAGCCACAGAGCAGGATAGATAGTTAGAAATACATACTGAAACATTAAACTCCTCCTGCAGTTCTGGTCTGATGCAGCAGGGGCAAACATCTTATTTTCTGATAACATGGAAAATGTAATCAGATTTTCCAGCTCATCAGTCATTATTTCTTCCTCCGACAAACTTGTTAACTCGTGATGGTCGATCCTCTCTGCCACGATTGCTGTTTACTGTACTGTAGTAAATCACACACGACAAAACACCATGATGTATCCTGAAGCAGGAGGGGTTTCACAGGAGCTCGGCTTGGTGGGTCTTGTGGACCATGAAGGGTCTGTGCGAAAACGAACATCCGAAAACCACATAACCGTGCACCGACAGTTAGACTTCGGTCCGACAATGCTGGCCCCTCAAAGCTGCCTAACTGAGACAGTCAGTGCTTCATAAAAGTATTCATGCCCCTGAAAATGTTCCACATTTTATCACACCACAACCTCCAAGGCATTTTATTTGGATTTTTTGGAGTGAGTGAGTGACAGACAGAGAGAGAGAGACAGACAGACAAGAGCCATCTCAACAGGCTCCTCCTGACATGGAGAAGCAGTGGCTCTTCTCTGAGTTCCTGACCGAGCATCTCACCCTATCTCTAAAGGAGAGCCAAGACCGCCTACGGAGGAAACTCATTTCAGCTGCTTGTATCCGTGATCTTGTTCTTTCGGTCACTAACCAAAGCTTGTGACCACTGATGAGGGTGGGAACGTAGATCGACCGGTAAATCGAGTTTTAGCTCAGATCTCTTAATACGTCCATTGATCCCCCGCTGTATTTTTCCCTCATACGTGAACAAGACCCTGAGATACTTGCGGCAGGACCTCATCCCTGACCCGAAGAAAGCACTCTACCCTTTTTCAGCTCAAGACCATGGTCTCGGATTTGGAGATCCCAATTTCCATCCTGGCCATTCCACACTAATTTTTAGGGTTGCACGATATATTGGCACTAACATCGGAATCGGCCAATATTTGTCATTTTTTAACATATTGGTAGTGGGCCGATAAATAAAACCGGGCTGATATTAACATCTGACATTTATTTCCATCTTGTCTTCCATATCAATACCTGCCCAGATTTTCATATCGGTGCATCCCCACTAATTCTGAAAACAATGTATCTTTTTGTTCAACTTTACAATTGTTCATTACTTTGTGTTGGCATATTATGTAAAATCCCAATAAAATACGGTGAAGTTTATAGTTATGTGGCAAAATATGAAAAATTTCAAGTAGTGTGAATAGAACTCTGTATCTGACACAAACCCAGAACATAGCTCTCTATAGGAGAGGGAGAAGAAGATGGTGCAGTTTTAAAACAGACCCAGGCTGGGACATTAAAGCCCCATCTAATAGATGAGAAAAAGGCTGAACAGTTAAGGCAGACCTGTCCCATCCTACATCTGTTCTCCACACTGATGTAGTAGCAAACAAAGACAGAGCAGGCGTTTAGAGTAAAAGAAAAACTGAAAGTAGGAAGGCAAAGAGTGGAAGAAACCATAGAGGCCAATGGACACATCTGAATAGAAGTAACACTATCCAGTTTTGCTTCCGTCTGCCCACCCAGGCTTTAATGTGAATACCTCAGGTTCTGAGGCATGTGCCCGCAGGGGCTACACAAAGACTTATGAGACTTGTGTTGTAGGGAAGGGAACGTTCTCAGGGAAATCAGTGTCCCTGTAAGCATAAAAAGCTGCTGACATGAGTTAACAATTCACCTCTCTACTGTAACTGTTCAGTTAGTAAATACAGGATTTATGCAAACGATTAGGAGAGGCAGTGAAGGGAGGTGGGATGGGGGTGCTGTGGTTTGGGAGCAAATTGAAAGAACCAATGCACTAAAAAAGGATCAGAAGAGCAGAGGTTTACCAAAAAATGTGTTCAAGCCTCCACCTCAGACAAAGAAGACATGGTTACCACGTTTATACACAGTTCCTGTGGGAGTTTGCACTACTTCCATTTAACGGACCAGAAACAGTTATTTCTTCTTGCATCTTAACATTTTGTTGGTCTTATTGAAAACACACTCACAGAAGCCTAAGTTCAAGGTTAGCAATCAGATCATTTTTATCAGCTAATCTGGAAATGTTAGGCGCATGGGACCAATTAATATAACACAGCATAGCTTGATAGAGCTCTATTTGTGTTCTCCTTCATTGCTTTGGCTGACTGGTTCCCAATGACTGGAACAACTCCTTCTGTAATTTCCGACTGGGAGGATTTCTGTGTGTGATGGGTTATATAAAGGGACATGGGCATCAAGAGGTGTTTAACTGGAAATTAGGGGTTAAGACTCCACAGCCCTGTCTTGAATAGGCTTATTGGTTCACTCTTAGGGCTCCAACACCTTTGACATGTCAACATACTTTTCAGGACTCAAATCTCTACAATTCCTTATCCATTTTTAAAACCATTTTTAGCCTAAATGCATAAAGTTCCCTTTGAATATGCCGCATACATTCCTAGAGTGATCAGGCCTTCACCACGCAATTTGCAAAAGTTGTTGGATGGGTGGATGGATGGATGAATGTTAGATGGACAGGTAGGCAAAAGGACAGGGGGATGGACAGATGGGTGAATGGATCATGGATAAAAGAAAGGATGCAGGATATATCAGCATTGACATTGACATTGGTTGATGACAGTTTTTTTTTTTTTGTTTTTTTTTTTAACATATCGGTATTGGTCCGTTAAGTAAAACTGGGACAATATTAATAACCAATGTGTATTCCTATCTTGCCATTTGTGTTTCTGGAAGGGAAAGAGAGGGGTTGGTCATGTGGCATTTGTTTGGTCATATAACATTAACAGTGAGGCAGCACAGAATTGTGGGATGTTTACCTGAAGCAGAGAAGCAGTGTCAGTGGTATGGTTGTTTTTGTTCACCTTGTCCAAAGGGTAGGGAAATATATATAATATACATAATATCAGTTATCGACCGTAATGTCAATATTAATATTGGATCTGGATATCGGCCCAAATTTTCCAATCGGTGCATCCCTAAATAAAAGACAAACAGGATGGGAAATGCTCCTTCAAGGAATGTTCATCCAACAAATACATGGAAGGAAGATCAACAAATGGGTGGATGGTTGGACAAACAGAAGCATGCATGGATGGATGGACGTATAGGGAGGTACAATATTTTGACAAAAGGACAGGGAATAAAGTCTGGAAACTCATGTTTTTCATTGCTTTCCCTCTATACATGTCCAGATCTGGAAAAGGCTAAAGTCAAACACCAGCCTTCTCTAGGCTGCATAAAAAGCATTATTCAATGACCAGTGAACAAAACAAGATGAACAGCAAAAGCACCAACCTGATCCCAGGAGCATGTATCTGGCTGTGGAGGTGCTCTTGCCAGCGTTGGTGATGAAGAGACATCGGAGAGGCTTGGTGATGAGGGAGCGGGTGAGAGTATGTGCAGGTGGAGAGGCAGTAGGGACAGGATGAGGCAGTACCTGCCTGTAGACTGGAGCAGGGCCCCGGGCCAGTAGCAGGGCCCCGGACAAGTGGGCAGTCTGGCTGTCCACAGGGGCAGCACAGGGTGGAGTGAAAGTGGCAATGGGGGCAGCAGAGAGGAGGAGAAGTTGTTGGTGACAGGGCGGAGGCCAGGTGAAGTCTGTTTGGCTTCTGGGAGTCCGTGACGGCAGAAGACGGAGAGGCAGCTGGCGATGGGGGAAGATTCCTCAAAGAGCCGTTCAGTTTGATCACCCCCCCATTCTGGACTGGCCTGTTGGCTTTCTGGACGTATGGCCCCTGCTGCAGCATCAAGGCTCCATTCCTAACCTCCATGTCTCCATCTCTGTCAGCTGGGATGCAGTCGCAGCTAGAAGCAGCAGAGAGGGGGTCCTGGTTGCTGCTGTCTTCTGTATTGGTGCTTGAAGGAGCATTTCCACTGGCACTTAAAGGATGGTGTCCTCCATTGCTGAGCAACAGCGGGTCTCCACTTGTGTCAGTCAGGGCCATGATCTTTTTCCCTGCAGGTCTGGGACCAACACTGTTACCCCTCTGAGAATGCAGAGAACACATTTAAGACCTTAACTTTAATCCTTATGAAAAAAAAATAAGTGGAACCATGGTAACCAATGGATATTTATAATATATATAACATATTTGTTAGCTTATTTCTTGAAAGGAAGCAGTGACTATCTGGAGTCTTAAAAGAAACTACTACTTGCAGGGGAAAACAATCCTTGGCAAGCTGAGGCCCACAAATAAAAAACAAACAATATGTCTTAAAGTGTTTGTAAAGTTTACAGTGACATGAGTTCCATGAGAAATTATCATACCATTTTGCTGATGACACCCTTCATAACAGTGGAAACTGGAAGACTATTTTACCCATTATTGTAATATCCAATTTCTATAGATGGTATTGATACACTCTCTGAAAACATTTACTGAGAAACAAGTTAATATATTTGATACCTATATTTTGCACTGTATGTAACCCTAAAAAAGTTAAGCTTGCATCACCAGCTTTCTAAGCTTTGACATAGCAGCTGTAGCAAAAATAAAGTTTGAAAGAATTACAATTAACTTGGATCCCAATACTATACTATGTACTATGCAGAACAGCACCATGTATCTTAAAATGTGATCTGGGTATTGATTTTTACGTACCGAAGCCTTTCGTTTAAAAACAACTTAAGTAATTTGTCACATAATGTTTTTCTTACATTTTAAGATGCAGTGAATGATTAAGATAAGATACTCCTTTATTAGGCCCACAAGTGGGAAATTTAAGCTGTCACGGCAGAAAGTGGACAGAAGAGTAACAGAAATGAAAAACAACAGAAAAAAAAACATTATGTCAAAGCTTTTATTTTAATAAATAAACGTAAAAGAAACTATGTATGTATGATCAAACTGGTTGGTTTTTTTTTTAATTTTGGGACTATACTGATCAAACTGCTGCTATGTAATAGGGCTGTGCTAATGATTATTTTCATAATCAATTACTCTATTATTGTGATAATTGATTAAATTGGATTAAAAAAAATCAACACATTCTGCAGATTTTTGATTTAACGACTCAAGCTCATCTTACGCAATATCAGAAATACATTTACAAAATGTAAACAACCAAATAATTCAGTTTATTTTTTTATAATAAGAAAATAAAACATTGCATAAAATGCAATAACATAGCATTCCTTTAGTGTACGTTTGTAGCAAAGGATGGATCTGCATCTAAAAAAAGCTTCAAACATCAACATGTGAAAAGCTCAGCCCTTCTGGACTTGAAGCTGCAGTATGTAACTTTAATGAAAAATTTGGTTTTTTTTACATATTTGTTAAAATTATCATTATGTTATGACAGTATAAGACAGATAATCTTTGAAAAAAATCAAGCTCCCCTGCCTTCTCCCAGTGCTCCCAGTACTAACTGCAGAAATATACCACTCAATCAGAAACAACCAATCAGAGCCAGGAGGAGGGTTTTAGCGCTGGCCACCAACGATAGTGGATAAACAGTTTTCCTGGAATGGTAAGTTGTTTCTCCACCATTAGCACATCTGGCAGTGCGTAAACAAGGGTGATTGACAGCGCTAAGACCTTTTTCCTGGCTTTGATTGGTTGTTTTTGGAGTGGTGCATTTCTTTAGACGGCAATAGTAAAAGTTACATACTGCAGCTTTAACATCTATACGGTGTAGGGCTGATCTGTTGACTACTTGTCCTTTTGATTGTAAGGTATATAGAGCAAGAGATGTGCACTTTGTGTACACTCTTCACCATCTGTCCCATTTTGGTCCCATTGACTCCCATTATAACCACATATTTTTGATGGACAGTAATTCTAGCATTTTAAAATAAATTTCCCATGAAGACCAAAATAATATAAGCTTCCACCTTCAAAATACAAGGAAAACTGGTTTTAAGTGTGATGACCCCCCCCCCCCCAAAAAAAAAAAAAAAAAAAAAAATACCACAGGCCCCATTGCTTTATTCCATCAAGTTTCAATGGGAACATGGTTCTATGACCTTTCAAAATGCATAGCAATAACAATATTGAACACCGCAAAAACAGTCTTGGTGTGTTCCCAATTATATAAAGGAGTGGTGTGAATGTGATTGAGAAAATGTTTTATCTGTTTGTGTGTGTTTATAATTTGAAGAGTCAAGAGCCAGGTTTGGTTTTGTTTATGTTTTCTATATCAAGAGAGAGGCTGATGAGTGGCATAGCATGTTTATGCAGGTGCATCTTCTGTTAGACTAGTTTGCAGCATTGACAAGCTGGTCATTTCTCCAAGAGACAGCCATTAGCAGAATGGCTGCTGCAACAGTCCCCCCAGAGGGACTGTTGCAGCAGTTTTGAAGACTTGGAAGAATGAGGAGGGGATTTCTGATGAGAATATAAGCAGTCATAATTCCTTTGAGGGGCAGGAGGGATTGCTGGAGGAATGACTGCCTGGCAAAGGAAGAACCTTGCAGCCAAGAGGAGGAGGAGGAGGAGAAAAAGGAGGTATTAGGTGATGGGAAATCTCCATGGAGATCAAAATATGGGGAAATTTTGTGGTCTTCCTCACATGAAGAGGCTCTGCCATATTTTTCTTCTCCTATCTTATCTCCAGGACCAAATTACTTCTCACTTGCCAGAATCAGCAGCACTTTGACTGCATTTGGCCTTTATTTCCATGGAGACATCTTGCAGCTAATTCTGCACTTCTGAAACCTACAGGAGAGGTTGTCAGTAAATACATGGAATGATTTGAGTGAGGAGGAGCAGCTTTGATGTCTGTATATTGAAAATATTGCATATTTTGTGTTTTCCCCTTCAAAAAATCTGTTTTTTTTTCTTGAACAAAAAGTCAAGTTTATCTGTGTAGCAGCAACAAAGCAGTTCAAAGTGCTTTACATGACATAATATGCATAAAAAACATAGAGAAGATCCAAAAAATATGAAAAAACATTATATCTCTAGATAGGTCTTAAGTTATTGAAAATATTTAATGCAGTGAAAATGGGAAAAAAATTAAATACAGAATTTTTATTGCTTTCTTATTAGTGTACCACTTAGCGTCATGGAGGTAAAGAGTATCGGTTTTTGCTTTTTACTGCTCCAAACATAATAATGCATAAAAATCAATGTTGCTATTCATTTTTGAATTCTGTAAGGCTAAAGCGCCCACATCAAAAATATTCCACTTTGAAATTTTTTTTTGGAAGATATTGCGTAGTTTGAGTTTTTCTCCTTCAAAACAACTGGATTTTTGGATAAGACAGGCATAAAAAGAAAAGATTTTAAGTATATGAAAAACTTTATATCTCTGGATAGGTCTGAAGCTGCTGAAAACATTTAATGCAGTGAAAGTGGGAAAAAAAATTAAATATTGAATTTTTATTGCACTTGTATAAGTGTACCATTGTGGGTCATGAAGGTAAAGAATGTATAATCAATTTAAAGGTGCCCCAGGGGTTAAATGCAAAAATGTATTAATATATTTTTTGTACAGCTTTGGCTTAATTGCTGCGATGTGTGTAATTTTGAGTCTGCATATTGTAGTTAAGAAATAATCGATTTCTAATTTACTTGACGATTATTTCAATAATCAAATAATCACGATTAATCTGGTTAATTGTTTCAGCCATACAACGTAACATTTAATGTATCTTACAACTCTGCTTCGTTTCATTTAGTTTTATCTGTTATATCTTATTAAGCAGAAATGTGGCCATTTTCTCTCTGACTTTCAGTTTGTTGAGTCTTTGCTCTGTTGATTGGTGGTGACTTTGCATTTGGACTTGATTTGCTCTAAAAATCGCCAAGTCTGAAGCACATCTGGTCTCACAACAGTTACTGGATGACAAATAACGATTATGGTTTATAAATTACAACATGTACTGTCAGTCATACTGGATTCAGATATGTTGAATGTGATGTTATAATGAAAATGGCCCAATTCTTTCGGGATATTTTAGCTATTTTTTCTTTTACATACACCTATATATACAGCTATAAACATATAAATTGGAATTTAAATTCCAATTAATATGTTTATAATTTTTTACACAGAGGTTACAAGAGATTAAAAAAAACAAAACAACTAAATTTGCGACGCTATTTAAGGTAATCATAGAAGACAGCAGCTGCATTGGCTTCTGTGGTTAAAAGCACACCTGATTTCAATTTCCACAGAGAAGTAATGTCAGTATTTTATGTTTGATTTTGCATCATGGCATGATGTGAGAAAATCTTCATGCATGAAAAAGAAGAGAAAACTTATCTGTCACGCCATCGTCTGATAAAACCCCTTACTGGAGGCTGATGACGTGGAAAAGCCTTCAGATGACGCAGATGTTTAATTGAAAGTGTCCTCCTCTGTGTTCACTGAGTGTTTGCTATATCTGCTTGAAAATTTTAGAGCATCTTGAATGAATTCAGAGTTCTGTTGTTATAAACATGTTTGTAGATTTAACTGTCCAAGGTATGTGCACACACTGGTTTTCATTTCGCCAGATGCTTGACCTCAAGAAATATTTTGGGATAAAAAAGATTGCATTTGAGCGGCAAGCGATACGTCGCATACGTCTGCCGTTCCCCTCTGACTCGCAGCGCATGTAAGCTATGAGCCATGTGACACCTCAATGTGAGTGAGTGGAGAAATATGAGAACGAGCGTCCGGTGGGGTCAGAGGTGGGCTTGAGGGCGAGATTTGGAAAAGTGGTGGAGATGGGGAATAACTTGGGAGCCTGGAGAGATACAAATAGTGGAGCACCGAGTGAAACCCAGATGAAGTCATTAGTTTTCCTTTCATTGCTGTCAAAAG
This sequence comes from Anableps anableps, assembly GCA_014839685.1. Lineage (NCBI taxonomy): Eukaryota > Metazoa > Chordata > Actinopteri > Cyprinodontiformes > Anablepidae > Anableps > Anableps anableps. Next base: position 5,647,270 of record CM026086.1, read on the forward strand.
CTTAAACTGTTCAGGAATGTTGAATAGGGACTAGGTAAAATGACAGTATGTATGTGTATATATATATATATATATATATATACATACATATATACATACATACTCTCATTTTACCTAAATGTCTTATGGATATATATACAGAAAGACAAAGTCTGTTTTCTACTAATGGAACTCAGCCTCAGATCTGTAAGTGCCAGTGCACAGCGTTAACGGCCAGGTGAGACATCTTGGACTGACTGTGGATACAATCAGAGTCTTGTGTCTGAAAACTAAACAGCTGAGTCTGAAAGAGAGCTGTACTCTTCACTAAGAGAATCTAAAAACATTACAAGTTGATGAACAATTATCGACTGGTCAGAAACTAAAAATCTTTTTCTTTTCCCAGACAGCGGATGCAACATATCAAAGCGCCAGCAGATCACATTACAAACACTCTTCAGTGTGGAAGTTAACACTGCAGGAAGAGGACAAGAAGTTATAAGCATTTCTGGGTTTTATCTTACAACACTATAAACATTTTGTTAATACAATAACATTCTTATTTTATATAGAAAAATATATATTGAATGTCATTTTTTTTTAGCTCTTACAGAGAATTTAGAATAGGAAAAACAATTTATCAGCAGGTAAAAAGTTCTATAAATTGGATGATCAGGACTGAATGTCTGATCAGTGCGTTTTCAGATTTATTGTGTTTAAATGCATGGAGAAATAATTTACTAACATGTTTTTATGATTAAAAAAAGAAGCATGAAATGAACCACATGAACCAATCCCAAAATCTGATCAAAAGTCGATTACCACCAATAAACCTACTGTTTTTAAACCCCTTCTCCTGTGAAAACACACAGTCAGAAGAATTATTTCACTACATTAAACAAGACCAAAATACCAATTTGTAACATGATTCCTGGTGCAAGTTGGTTTGGAACAACGAAGGTGATAAAGTGCTCCTTTTAGTGTCTTTCGTTTCAACTTTATGATTACGGGGTGTGTGAGAGAGATGCTGAGACCTAGGACTACAGCATAAAGGCAAAGCATCCTGCTTCCCTTTAATTAAAATTAATAGGCAGCAATTACCAGGAATCAGTCAAGAGACTGTTAATAACAACATTGCTCCTCAATAATAACATCAACAAAGGCACTTGCTCCCCCTTCGAAGTACACACAGATGCTGTGCATGGCTTTCGGATACAGCTTTCTCTGACAGCTTTCTGTTCGTCAGGAATGATTTTTAGTCATATACGATCCCCTCAGGGCCCTTACTCACAGCTGGGTTGTTAAACATACCAAGTAGAGTGGGTGGCTCAAGGCTACAAGCTGAGTCTCAAAGTAAAGCAGCTGGTTTTTTGATTACAACCAGGACAAATGTTTGAAACAATTACAAGATTACAAATCAATAAAAATGCTAGGATTTATATATATATATATATATATATATATATATATATATATATATATATATATATATATATATATATGTAGTCCAATGTCTGCCATTTTTAGCCAACATCATCATACCTGTATATGATAATTAAGATCCACATAAGTCATTAATTGGTGTGTGTCTGTATGGTCAGTCAATTTAATAGGTTAAGTTTGTAGAAAGTGAGTCAAACTAAATTTACATTTAGAGCCCAAGAGCAAGTTCAATAACAAACTCATGTGACCCAAAATGAAAGTGGCAATATGGTTTTGAAAGAAAATATAGTAAGAGGTTTTCAGTTATTTCTTGTACTGCCAACTAAGTCTTTAGGGCAGACATAATAACGCTCAATGGGAGAGACGCGTGGACCCAAAGGACACCAAACTGAACACATTCTTGATTCAGTCCTATTTGGGAGTAAAGACAGAAGTCTGAAGACACCGAATGCAAAGAGTTATGAGTGACCACGGTTTATTGTTTCCTACCGTGTTTTTGTGCCTCTCGGGGCTTTGCACTGCCTATCTCCTGTGGGCTCCGTAGCAGGCGTCGCTTCGGATATAAAAAAGAAGAAAAAAGAAAAGACGCTTGGTTGATTTAAAATGTCCGTGAGCGCAGTTAAACAAACACCACAACCCGACACGACAGCAACAAGTCCTGAGCAGAGAGGGGCTGTTTCTCATTGAAGTGTGTCCTGCCAGAATGACAAACAGCCACACACACTCAAGCCCCGGCTCTGTGCTCTACTTCTCCCCTCTGTGCAGAGGGACGGAGGCGGAGGCTGGGACTGCTCCGAGCAGCACTGATAGGACGGTCGCACCGTCTGTTTTAACCCGCTCACTGCCAAGGCGGCAGCACGAGCCGACACACAAAACGCGTCCCCACACACGTTCGAGGAAACCTGGAATGGTTGCTTGGAGCCCAGCGGTAGTGTCACCGAAAATACCGGAAAACGAGCAACTCTGACGGGATACTTGGAAGAAGCAGAGTCATATAGCTAATGATGAGCAAATTAATAATTAAAAGTGCTAACATTCAGATGAACATTTTTTTTTTTTTTTTTTTTTAAAGAAAATACGCCCAAATGGCCTACGGAAGTCTGGGCAAACAGTTATTTGGTTTACAACTGAACAACCTTTTCAACTTGTTTTTAGAGCTTTACATTACTCATACGCAAAAAAAAAAAAAAAAAAAAAAAAAAAAAAACCAAACAAACAACCAAAACAAAACAAAAGTCGAAATTGATGAGCATAAAAAACGTTGCAAAAATCTGGGCTTGGATACATATTGCCGTAGTATCTGCAGTTGAAAATTCAGATTATTGCTAAACTAACATTTTTCTTCAATGAAAGCAAACCGAACATCATCTCTGATGATAAGGAGTCGTCCTCTCGTCAGTGCACAGCTTGAATGTTTAACAGCTTTGAGTGTTGTTTTCATCTTCCATTACAATATAACTATATAAATATATTATTGTATTTACCACTATTCTCTCACTTTTTTTGCTCTCAAATACAACAAATGTATTTTTTTGCACATTGATATTTTTACCATATCACAATTGAAAGAAATGATTAAATTCATTCGTATTCATTCAAATTAAGCTGTCTTTAAGTTTTACTTTATCTCTCTGGTGTTTTCTGCATGATTTACAGGCTTTGAACTATCTTTAGACCAGACACTTTTGCCAAAAGAAATCTGTCTGAATCAAGGGAACACATAGTCATATCACTGACTCATGCTCTAATGAGATGTATATGTGGCCTCAAATTTAAAATCAGGTCTATTGCTCAGTGGGAAAAATAAAGTAATCTCAATAGCTAATTCTAATTCACAGTGAACAGCTAGAGAGATCTTAATTTTGTTTTGAAGCATCCATTAACCCCCATAGGGTCACTTTGCCTATATAGTAGATCCCCTCCTATTCGTGGTTCAGTATTCGCAGATTCACCTATTGGTGGATTTCTCTGTGGAATGTAACTTCAAACTATTTAACAGTTATTAACACCCACCTATTCATGGATTTTTTAAATATCACATATCTAAAATATTCAAAAGAAAATGCATCTTGGGAAGCTGAGATACCTAAGTATAATGATACTTGACATGGAATTGGCTAGCATTTACAAAGCAGCCAATCCAGGAGTGCCACTTATTTTTCGTGGTATCGTTTGAGAGAAGCTGTTAGCTTCTGCGGTAGTGCTAAGACGGTTTCCACTGTGTGTACTAATGCATATTAAGGTATATTTTGTATTTAAACCATAAAAATAAGCAGTTCTAAACATTTTTAGAGGGGTGGGAAATCACGGATTATAATTACTCATGGGCCTAACCTAACTACATCTGAGGCAAAACTATGACACTAAGGGGCATAAGTGATTACATTACAAAATATTAAGTAGGAAGACTAACCCCAGTTATATATAGTGCTTTTAAAAGAAAAAATCTCAATGGCTTGGCTTTCATTAACATTTCTTGAAGAGACAATAAACAGCCTTTAATTATGTGACACTCAACCACATAATTCTTTGAAAGGGATACACCCTGGATTGACATCAGTCAGTTTACTGTAATTATAGATGACTGTGTAGATATGTTGGGTTCTTCTCTGTTCAGTTTAATAGCAACTTTAAAATGTTCTCTACCCCCACCGCAAACTCTCCATCCAGGACTACTCAAAAATGATGGGTAAAGATTAGGGGTACACGATAACTATCGGCCCGATAACAAGTAATGACGTCATTCTTATCGGTCCGACATCATAACGAATAGCACAGATAACATATCCGGTGGTGCGGGTGACGGGTGTTTTTTTTTGTTTTGTTTTGTTTTTTTTTTTAAATCAAGCGCACCCAGAGTTCGAGTATAATTGGAATTTTAAAATTCCCTCATGTCAAAAAAAACAACTGTCATAATTTTAATAATACTTTAAAAATATAGATAAATTACCCCAGGGTGTTACACGCAAACAACAGAAATATGAACATAAAAGGTCAGAACGACTACCAAACTGGGAACTTCCAACACCATGTGAATGCAGCACAGCTTGTCAGTAAACAGACAACATAAAGGCTTCGGTTTCGGAGGAAGACGATATGCTGGCTTTGTGTCACAAATGTTGAAAGAAAGTTCCGCGAGGAGAAAAACAGCGTGTTTAACACGTCAAATTTGATCCGTCACCTTAAACACAACCATCGCTCTGACGGAGTATTCAAAGCGTTTGAGGACGCCTGCGATGCTAAAGAGGGTAAGACGGCCCTCAAGAAGCCATCGGGACTCAAATCCTACTGCGAAGCTTTTGACCAAAAGCTGCGCAATAGGAAGCTTAAAATTTGCCCAAGAGGATACGAGGGCTGAAGCGATTAAAGATCTCATAATGGGAATGACAGCACTTCAGGACCAGCTCTCCACCCTCGTCGAAGACGGGGGCTGTTCTCAGCTCATTAGCCACTTGGAGCCGCGGTTTATCATGTCGAACCGCCGCCACTGCTTTTCTGATGTGCGTCTTCCAGATAAGGATGATTCAATCGCCAAATTCATTCACGCTTTGATTGGCAGCAACGTTAATGACATGAGCTTCTTCTTCTATGAATAATTTCCGGCAGGCTGTAGGCTATCTTAACGTGATGCTGCCCCCTACTGGTCTTGTTCACATAAGCTTCACCACGGATATATGTGTTGTAGATTCCATAATTATACATTAGTAATATAAATGAATGTACTTTGAATCTAACTTGTGTCAGAGTATTTTCGATTTTGAACGCGTGGAATGCATTTTTTTCACTTGAATTTATTTTAAATACTGGATCAATTCCAGAGACCTTGTTATTTATTTTACATCAATAAGTAATTAACCTTATTTAAATTGATGTTCATTTCAGACATGGTTTCTGTTGATATATTTTGGCAAATATTGGCTTCATAGTTTTCATTTCAAAATGTTATATTTTCTTTTAAAGAGTCAACTGTTTTAGGTCTTGTTTAGAGTATTGATGTCACAGCCTTATTTTTGCTCACTAGCTTTTCTTATTTCCAGGTATGTTATCGGTAATCAGTTATTTGCCTTTTGAATGAGAAAAACAGTTATCGGTATCGGTTTTTTAAAAAAAAGTCATCGTGCATCCCTAGTCAAGATGGTTACATTGAAATCTCATAGTGAAAATCAGCATTAACATTCAAAGTGCCATAGTTTCACATGTTGCCAGGCTATCACCCCACCATTTAAATTGTTTTAAAAGTTTTTGGGGTTTTTTCTACAAATAACAAGGCTTGTTCTCAATTAACACCTCGCAGAGCTTGTTTTAATTCATCATCTGAAAATGGAAGGATTATAGAACACTTACAAACCTATAATATGACCATGTTTGTAAATCTCTGTTTGGTCTTTAAAATTTTGCATGGTCTTGCACCTCCTCCATTCGAAGCATTTGTCACAATGTTGTCTGTAAGGACCATCAGAGCTACTGCGACATGGGACCTTGCTGTACCTCTTAGACGCAGTACATTTGGTCAGAACTCATTTTCAGTGAAAGCTTCTCACGACTGGAATAAAATACCAGCGAGCATATGAACATGAGTCTTTTAAATCATTTTCTACTAACTTAAAAGTATGGCTCCGAGATAATCAAATATGCAGGCACTGATGTGATTCTTATTGTTATTCTTTTTTTTTAAGGATTGTTTGTATTGTGAACTTTTGTGCCATATGGCTTTTTATTTTTTAAAATTTGTAACTTGATATGATCTTTTTAGATAAAAATGCCTTTTATTTATCAGTATTATTATTATTCTCCTTTTTGGAAGAAGCTTGTAAATTTGTCTCCATTGGACTGTAAAATATTGTATTTATATTGATTGTACCTTAAGGGACAACAGATGAAAACTGGTCTTTATGGCTAACTCTGGCATATTATGTGATGTGCATTGTCCCTTTTGAAATAAATAAATAAACAACAACTATCAAACAACCCGTCCACTTAAACTGACTTGCTGGGCATGAAGAGTATTACTCTGAGATGTAGCCAAAATGCCCATGGTTACTCCAGAGAAGCTGCAGAGATCTACAAAGAGTTTCCCTGAATCCTGTCATTACAGATCATGGCCAAGATGTTTATCACATTGAAGCAGTTGTTAACATTAATCTTGAAAAAAAAGAAGAAAAAAAAAAATCAACATACAAAAAAGGAAAGGACTTGAAATGAGGCCCTTAGTTAACTGAACTAAAATACGACGGATGCTGAGAACGGCTAGTTTTGTGTTAATCTTGGGCACTTTGTGAAAATCAAACCACAATAATTCAGCGCATGTCATGCCAATCTTTAAATTTCATCAAAGGCTTCTGATACCACCGCACGACTACCCCTATCCCCCACCCTACCCCCTCAAAAAAGAAAAAAAGGTTGAGCCAAAGCTTAAAAATGCATTCAGGTTGTGCTCAGCAGGGGAGTAGGTTTATCTCAGGGAATGCTGGGAAGGCGGAGGGCAGTACCTGGCTTTAATTTTAGCTGTCCACCATGATTAGGACACAGTTCATATAGCAAGTGTAATCATCTGCAGTAGTGAGGCGCTTGTTCACAGCTGGCCCCAGGGCCAGTTAAAGCCTAAGCCATGCAGCACTTTGTAGTTGACTGGAATAATAATAACCTAGTAGTAATAGGTTGTGTAAGGTTCAGTGTGTTGGACTGCACCTCTATTTCATCCGACAGCAGATAAAATACAAACCTATTTAAACAGTAATACTCGCATCCAACTATTTACTGCTACATTTAAATTAAAGGTGGTGTTAAAATGCACTACAGAGGCTTAACTTCAGTCAAGCAGGGCCTAGGTCTACCCACATGGGACTAGAGGGACTACATCAAAGGACACGCACTGTACCAGGAAGGATGGAAGCCCTGGTGAAAACGGAACGGCTTCCGAGAAGATTGCACACAACTCATCAAAGTGACAGGTTTGGCGAACAGAGAAAAAAAAGACCAAAAGAGGAGGGGTTAAAGAAGGGAGCGAGGGCGGAGGAGGACAGAGTGTTTCTAAACCATTTAAGGCTTTGGCAGGAGATGTCAGAAATAATCTAATGGCTCTCCAATTTTGCTTTCATATAATTTTTTCCAACAACAATCATTCCCTTTCACTGTCAGTCTTTGAACTGAAGAACACAGAGCAGACGTACACTCCAAATACAAAACTGTTGTTTTCACTGAGGAATGAGGAGAAGAGAAAAAGCCATAAAACCTCAAACAGCTGCAAGAAGAAAGAAAAATGGGAGAAGAATAATAACAAAAAACACCCTCTGGAAGGCTTTATTCTGTCAGTTTAGACATGATCTGACTCGTGTGATTTGCAAAAACATGAGCAAAGATCTAATAGAGTATTAAGATGCTGGGCCTTAATTCGCAGAGACATATATGCAGAAAGGGGGTTAGTAATCCTAGAAGCCCCCTGAGCATTGCAGCAACCACTACATGCAATAATATCTAGTTATTGGGAAAGTGAGGCAAGTAATGGAAGGAATATTAAAAGGGGTGCATTAATAAAAGAAGAATGCATAAGAAAAAATGGTGCGTTTAAGTGAGAAAAAAGACAAAGCATGAATGTCTCACTTCAGGCTTCTGAGAGTCTGAGTTTCTGAAACCCAATCCTGTTGACACCTTGACTGTGAGGACGGATATCTCTCACCTGATTAGCGTTGCAGCCCCTGACTATGTCCGGAAGGAGTGACTGAAAGCCAAGAGAGAGCCAATACCTGCTATTTTCCCGCTACCAGCCAGGACATTAGGTTTTACTTCATTTAATCCCTTCCTCTTTTCTATATGCTGTCAAGGTTAAAGTTTCACAGAACATTATATGCAGAAGGAACCCCTAATTTAGCACCACAACCACCTGGCTCAAACATCTGTACATGTTCTGGTTAAGCTGACAGGTGATGAACTTCCTGGGAAGCTCCATTTGCTTTGGAATGTGTCCAAATAAAGCAGGCGCTCCAGTTTAACATGCATGTGAGTAAAGTCTGACTCTTTAGATAAAGATGTTCTTTGAAGGTTATCTGTGCTGGCCTTTAGAGTAGTTACTTCCAGGTGTTTTAGTTTAAAATCTTATCTCGGTTTGTACCTTTAGAGTCGCTCTGGAGTCCAGGCTGCCCTCAGTCCAACATCTGGTTCCTTCTCAGTTTTCCTCATTTCTCTGATAAAATATGTTTTTTTTTTTAATTATTTGTTATGCTCAATAAAAAGACACACATTAAGATCTTAAGAACAGGTCTTTTAGATTTTACCTCCATGTAGATCTCTCAGTTCTGTCTTTTATGCTTAGCCTTCGGTGCTACTGGTGGCGTGCCTCTGAAATTAATAAAAAAAGATGGGAACTTATAAAACAAAAATGAACAGAGATGTAAGCTGGTAACTGGAATCATTGTCTGGTTAATAATACCAATAATTGCTGTTATGAGTAAAGAACACTTTTTTTTTAACTGAACAATGCTGGTTTTTACATAACTTAGGATTTTTAAAAGGAACAGTCAAAATTTTCATTATGTTGGCTATGTTCAGGATTCTTGACATACTTTGAGAATGGCTGCTTACAGTAGCCTGTCTTTATACAGCAAAACCAAGTCTAATTTTACTCTATGTTCTTATAAAATATGACTTTTTTCAGTTATTGATGGAGATAAATATTGGCTAATGATGATAAATGACAAATGGTGAACTGCTTGTTCATGAGAGTGGGCTTTTTAATCAACTACTGAGGGGACACACATGCTGGCCAAGGTAGAATGCATGGAATATGGTGTGCTTGGAGATCAGGGTTGGGCAGTAGAGCTGTTAGCAAAAGCATGACTTATCTTGTTAACTGACACTTATTTTTAATCACACATTAGACACGCTGGACTAAAGGGAGTTTTATAAACAGAAGCATCCATTCTTCCGAATAGAAAAAGTTCTAAAAGGATCACTGGGTGTCACGCTTTGTTGGCTCCAATGGCAGCCAGAATCAGTGGGTATGGGTTGTTTGACAGAAAATAATACGGGCATCTGTTTTGATGCATATCTGATGCTGACAATGTGTGTTCCCCTTTAGAGAACTGCCTCTGCTTGGGTGTCAAGAATTTTGATGGATGCTGCTCCTCTAACAAATCTTGTTTGATCTCCTGACATCTAAAAGAAAGCTGAAAAGCTCTATCAATATCCTCTACACAAAAGTTGTCTGTTTTTAAAATATATATGTAATGAAAAATTACTTGTGATTTATTACTTTAGCTTACAAACAACTGCAACAGGAGTGGATGGAATTAAACTTTAAATTTTTAATTGAGGTTATTGCTGATATAACCTGTAGGGAACTGCCACAAGAGGAAAGAAAAATCCATCCAGGTGTGCTGTGTTTTGCTGCATTAAAACTGCAGTATTTAATTTTTACTACTGCCGTCTAAAGAAATGCACTATTCCTGACCTAAAACAACCAATCAGAGCCAGGAGGATGGTCTAAGCTCTGTCCATCACCCTCTTTTACGCACTGCTAAATGTGCTAATAGTGGAGAAACAACTTACAGTTCCAGGAAAACTGTTTATCTGCCGTCATCAGTGGCCATGCTAACTTGCCTTAGCATTCGTGGAAGGCTGTGTTGTTATGATCCAGCTCTAGCATAGCAGAGAGCAAGGGGGAGTGTGTGCGTGGCACTACATGATGACGACTGACCACACTAAAACCGTCCTCCTGGCTCTGATTGGTTGTTCCTGACTGAGTGGTGGATTTCTGCAGTTAGTACTGGGAGCACTGAGAGAAGTCAGAGCAGTTTGATTTTTTTCAAAGATTATCTGTCTTATACTTTCATGACATGGTAATTTTAACAAATATGTAAAAAAACAACTTTTTTTTAATAAAAGTTACATACTTTTTTCCTTTTTCGTCCTGTTCTCGGTGAAGGAGGATGCTTTTTTCTCTGTCTCCCACACCCTCCCTGTTCTGCCCTGTTTCAGCTCTTTTGTCCTGTACTGTCTTGTTAATCTTTTTGGGGCCTCTCTTTGCATATCTTCTGAATTGCAAATCATGGATCTGGTCAGCTGGTCTCTCAACGCAACTGATCAAATTTTCTCGACAAAAATACAGGGTAGATGGGAACCTTCTGGAAACGACATTTTTCTCCAGGTACACAATGGACTCCTGGCAGAAGTGGAAGATTGTGTGTCTGTTGATATTGTCAGTTGAGGATGTTCAAGATGTGTATACAAGGGGATTTTTGATAACAGGATTTCTGCTTTTTGGAGTTGGCTGTTACATGGCATATCGAGACATTCAAAAAACATCAGAAGCTGTTCTGGCAATTGCACAGCTATCCGGCTTGTGTGAGCGATCAACACTCCGTCTGAGGTTCTGCATGAGCAGAATCAGAAACTGGATGTGATCCGTGCACAGGATCACAGGCTGGCTGCCTCTCACCACCTCCACTGGCTCCCATCGTTATGTATGATGTTGTCTGCATGTTGCTTTCTTTGTGCTAAGGTTTTTTGCAATCTCAAACTGTATCCTGTCAAGGATAAAGTGTGAAATAGGATTTTTCTCCTCCACTTAGCTAATGTGGTCTTTTTTCATCTAATGAAAGGGTGGCGCCTCTCATTGACAGCTGCAGGCCTCAGACACCTGTCCACCCATGTCTGTTTTGTTTTTCTTGGATGGGCTGTACTGAAATGTAAATTTTTCACCCTGGGGGACTAATAAAGGAATTTTGATTCTGAAACTTCAGCTTTAAGACAAAATTTGTCTTAGCTACCTCTCAAAACAGATCCGGGAACACAGCCATATCTAAACCAGAGGAGACCTGTTTGAAAGGTGTTTTTAACTCTTCTATGAGTTAATCCCTATTTTCTCTGGCTTTTGCTTTTCTGTTTTATTATTATGCCATCCAAAAATAAAGTCATGTGCAATTCCACACACATTCTTGGCTGAGGTTTTTACCTGACAACCAAACATGCATGTTCTTAGCTGTCAGTTAGTATCTGAAAGAAGAATGTGGACAGTAAAGTGCTGCTAAAATTCCCTGCCGATCTGTTTTAGTTCAGGTCAGTTGCTTTCACTATTTTATGCATCTTCTGTTTTTATTTTTCAGTGTTATTGAGATGGTATGAAGCTCTGTGATTGATACAGATGACATAAAAGCTCATCAGCTGAATGGAGCTACCCATGCAAACACTGGTAAAAACAGAGCAATGTGCAGGTAGGAGTTCATTACATAACTGACTGGTTGCGAGTTAAAGCCACGCTCCGACCATCTCTGCCACTGTGTCCTGGGGCAAGACACTTCACCCGCTTTGCTTGATGGTGGTGGTCAGAGGGCCCGGTGGTGCCTGCGCATGGCAGCCTTGCCTCTGTCAGACTACCCCAGGGCAGCTGTGTCTACAATCCTGTAGCTTACCACCATCAGCGTGTGAATGTGTGTGTATGAATGGGTGAATGACTGAATGTAGTGTGAAGCGCTTTGGGGTCCTCTGGACTTGCTAAAGCGTTATACAAGTACAGGCCATTTACCATTTAAAAAACAGGACTGTATGTTTAAGAGAAATTTTCTCTGCTTCCAAGCTCTTGGGCACTTTCTGTGCCCAGATGAAGAGGCGGAAATCAAATGAAACTGGTGATGTTGAACGATTGGTAATAGAGTTAATGGTACCAGGGAACACTGCTGGTCCCATGTCAAGAAGGTTTGGCTCCCACTTATAACTAGCGATATGGTGCAGAACGGAGTCATAAAGCCATTATACCTCCTCCTGTCACAATTTGGCCCACATGTATTGAAAATTAACCTTGAGATCTGGCAGATCCACTGAGCTGTGGCTGACATTCGAGTCAAACACATATTTGGGGAAAAACCCAGGGGGAACATGGATGGACTGGTGAGGACCTCAACACAACACAGATAGTCCAAAGGTGCACCTACCATATCTGTTATAGGTATTGTGTTGATGAAAGACTACTAGTGCATCATCTTAGGAAGAATAAAGTGCTCCCACATTCTCGGGTGTACAGTGGATATTCTGAGAGTCACGCAGACTCCGCAAACACTGTTTAAATTTCACAGTCGACGTATCTCTCATCTTCTTTCCTCCCTTAACAAATCTGTATTTTCACTTAGCTCGACACAGTGCCATATCCTTACCCAGAGACTTGAGCTATTTCCTCCCACTTATTTTTTGTTCTATGAAAGCCTTTATATTCCCTAATTGATGTATTCAATGACATTGATTGTAGTGTTTATATTTTCTAATTTCTTTTGTCAGATGCTCTTCAATATTTGACTTCATTTCGTCCACAAGATGGTGCAGACTCTCAACCTTATCATTTCGGTGTCACATACAAAACAGTTCGATGTGAACACTGTTTCCCACTGAGCTATTTACTGTGCAACACAGAGTACGAATATGTAATAATTGACTTTTGCATAGATGTGTCTGGTGGATGTACGCTTTAAGACAAGTAGTAATTGCCCCAGTATGTGGTAGCCTTAAGACATGAGGAAGCAGAATATCAGGGATGTAGGACTATACCATTAAAGTCCTTTGAATAAGTACAGGCTGCCACTTACTCAGGTGTACTATGCATATTCTGTGTGCCTTGCGGACTGTCCTTGTCCTTGTCCACACTGTCCTTGGACGGCTGAGATTTCATAGTTGAGTGTACCAATTGCCTACATTTCTTGTGACAAATTCCTGAATGTGTAGTTTGGCTTAAGTCAGTCAAAAAGACGTGTCACAAGGTGTTGCACAGACTCCAATACCTGAATCTTGGAGGGCAGTTACAAATATCATTGAGTCAGTCATGTTTAATGCTTAATAGAAAGATACACCTTTCCTGGTTCTGTATTGAGTACAGTCTTCGATAACTACATAAATACCCTCATGTACCTATAGTTCCAATGTCAAGCCACTGTGAAATCTGTATATCCCACACACCAGGCAGTTGCATGACATTGCCACTAAAGGGTTAGCTCATGGCTTTTAAGGAATCAAAAATGTGATCAGCTCTCGATCAAAATCTGAACTACTTTGGTAAACCTGATCCAAATAATTCTACAGTGAATCCGATTTGAAATTTTTAATGCTTTTTTCCATCAAGATTACCTTATGAGACAAGTATCAGAATCAAAGCATATATAATGGTCAATCAGACAGAATTATGTCACACTTACAGAGAATGTATGATATGACAAAAAAGAATCTTGAATCTACACAAAGATTATTTAAATTACCGCTGGGATTTGTGAAACCCATTTGTAACAAAGAGGAGACTCTTACTTTAAAAAATTTATATTTAAGATCCTTTTCTGTCTTTTCTCATCTCTTCTTAACCCAATTTTGTGTACTGCACATCAGGGCAGAAAGAAGGGCTCGCCAAGGGCAGCATTAATGGAAGAACCCCCACTGTAGACAACTGCATTGGCCAGAAGAACAACCCATTGAGCTTTGTATAAAATTGACCATCTGTGTATTAAAATTCAAGGCATATAGTAATTAAAAGAAGTATAAACCTTACTTTATAGCCAGACTGAGAGCCCCGTAGGGTTTTGCAAATGTATGCAGAATCAATACTTGCAAAGAACTTCTTGGCACACGAACAAGCTAGCATTTGGAAATTAGAAACAGAGGCCAGCTGTTTCACTCCTGTTGCTTTAGCACATTAAAATATGTACACTTCTGGCTTGATTCAGTCTTCTAATTATGTCTGGGGTTTTTTTTTTAGGATTCCACATGGTGTTAGAAGATTTAGAGACTCTTTTGTCCTTCTTTAACACAGATCATCCTTGGTCTCTATCACCCAAATCCTCTCCACCTCTCTCTTCTCTTCCTTCCAAATGCTAAGGAACTTCCTTGTCTGGAAAAAAGATGCAGCTCAAAACTCTTATGTCAGGAGAAGAGGAATGGGGAGGGGTGAGGATGGGACCGAAAAAGATTTAAGGGAGGGGTAGTATGCAAACATAAAGTTCTTCTGAGGTTGAAGGGAAGCAGAGGCCTGTAAATGAGGAGGGTCTTCAAAACGGAATAGAGAAATCTTAATGTGATACAAAAGACTCTTGGTTTGATCTGAAAAAGAAAAAAAAGTGGGGCTGAGAATTGACAAGAAGGTCTATGTAGGAGGAATTTAGCAGACAGATGTTTGTGCGCGCAAAATAACCAAAGAGAGAGGAGCAAAGTTAGCGTTTGCTCTTCAGGAACAGAGCAGCCTTTGAGGAATGAAACTTAACAAGGAATGGCTCCTCTTCAAAGGCCATTCCCAACACACCGTGTACATGAGTGTGTTTGTGCATATCCTCCTCTAAGAACAGGACACATCTGAAAATCTTTCATTTACTTGCAGAATTTTAGTGAGCTATGCACTCATCTAAGTGTGGGTGATTTAAAAGCTGAACGCCTAACAGTGGGGATCAAAAGCAAATACGGGTTAACACATTGCTGAAAGAAAACTGTGATAAAACCTGAAAGATAGCAACCGTGTGTCAAATTTCTCCGGGGGGGCCTCAGAGGGAAATCTGGAGTTTTTTTCTCCATGGCTGAAAATACTGGAGGTGTGAGATAATATCTCTGTGCCTAAAACCTTTTGACTGTCAGAAATACAGATGCGGGGGGAAAGAGGGAATGATGCTGCGAGAAAGAAGGATGGATGAGGGTAGGGGAGGAAAAGGGGAAAGGAAGAAAAACCTTTCTTTGATTTAAGAAATGCAAACTCAGGACTCTGTAGATGAAGTGTCACTTAAGTGTGGCCAAAGTAAGCAGCTACAAGGCCTGTCTACAAACTTCCTTAAGACTCAGGACCCTCTGAAGCACTTTCTCAATCTCAGAGGATCTTTATGATCCAGACTTTAACCCACAGATGAAATTCATTTTTGACCAAATAGGATGCTCCACTGTGTTCACTTCTGTTTTCTATCAAATCTTCATTTATTATCAACAGCAGGGACTTCAGCATAGTTATTAACTTTGTCTCATCCCAAAAGCATCACAGAACTGTGCTGCAAAACACATTTCTAATATCAACCGTCTGTTTTCTTTCCTGCTGGTATCTTATTCAGCCCAGATGCAAGCACACAAAGCAACTAAAGAGAAATATGTGGGATAAATACATAAACCTCTGCAAAGGTCATTTCAGCGATATGCCTTGAATTATGAACACTTTGCTGATGTAGTGTTGGACCCACTTTCCTTCCAGTGATTGGCTGTTTCATTATATGTTAACAATGCTGGGAAGCATATATTAATACTAATGTCAGATATCTGCAGAACAGCACAAGTTCCAGGTTAATTAAAGGGTCACTTAGCAATCTTTTAAAGACTATATCACATAACAGTTCAACCCTATAGTCGCAAAGTTTCATTCGGTCGTTTATAAATCACCATTTCAGCCGACCGTATCTCACAGAGCTAGATATGGTGAGCTTTCATCAATGAACCTAGCCTCATAGAATCACAGGAAGGTGGAGTGATCAAATACATGGTGACTCAATGTCTTTTGGGTGTCATCAGCTACAGCAAAGTCCATTCTTTCTCTAGAATAGCGCTCCTAATGCTGGCAGCATTTTGGAGTTTCTCTGTTAGGTTAGTTCTGATCTGTTATTTTCGTAGACTTCTGTTCATCATTTGTTGAGGCATTGCTTTTTTGGACAATTATTCTCTCAGGGTTTGAATGCTGTGCAGCTGGAAGGATTTTTACTCTTTTTTTCAACTATAATTATGTGTAAACATGATGACAAGGTGTGTTTTTACACAACTGGGAACAGCTTATTAACATCTCAAACACTCAAATAATACCTGAACTATGACCCCAAATCCCAAAGGAGTTGATAAAAGAGGCTTCATGGATGCAGAGCAGGAACAAAGAGCATAGAGAAGGAGGAAGTTCGAACCATCTCTTCCATCAGTCATAATGGGCATGGATCATATTCCCAACTCCAACGTCTTTCAAACCATATGACCACACAGAAGAAGAGCAACAAAAACAAAAGAGGTGGACTAGCAGTGATGGCCAACAACTGATGGAGTCATCCAGAACATATTACTGTGGAATATCGTCTCTACTGCCCAGGTATTGAGCTGTTAGCATGTCTTCAGATTCGTTGCAAGACAGACAGCTACTGGAGATCCATCCTGCCCACAGCATCATCATCCACAACGACTCTTTGAAAATACTTGGGTGATATGAGTTTAATTTTTGAAGTGAACTGAATTCTTTTCAGTGTACTGAGGATTCAGCTAAATGCGATTCTATAATTAGATGTTCAGTTAAAGAACAAGATTTCTTTTAAAATTTCAGTCTAAGAAAACAAAACAAGATGAGCCAGGATGAGATACACTTTAATATTAAACCAATGTATTAACATTGTGCAGAGTAGAAAACTTGTAACTAATGGATGACAATAATAATAACAAGAAAAAAGATCATCTCTTTGGAACCCGATTTAGTTTGCCTACGCTGTTGAACCTCTTTGTTTTACAGCTTGGTCCTTTCACTGAGCAGTGGGCAGAGCACTCCGCTATGAGAACAAGGGCCTTGGCAAACCAGCACAGTGCTGGAAGACAGAGATGCTGGCGCCAAGGCAAACAGAGTGACTTCATCCTGTGTCATCTAACTGAAGGACAAGTGGGCTCTTGCAGGGTCCCTGTGGGGACTAAGAGGGTGGCAGGGCTGGGTAAAACTGAAAGAGCAGTCCTGCTTCATATCAGTGTGATGTATACAGCAAAGAAGGAGAAAAAAAGAGATGCCATCAGAAAACACACTTTGCAATTTCCCTGTACTGTCCCCACTGAGTGATGAGTACTAAAAAATGATCTAATTGGTCTAAATAAAGTTCAAAGGAAATAGGAAACAAGCTTTTAATATGGTCCTTTTGCGTATAATCCATGTAATCTGAGTTATGTATGTGTGTGCCTGTGGGAGAAAAAGATGGGATGTCTCTGTTTCCGGGGGTGTTGAGCTGAGGGCACTTGGAGCCCTTCCTGCTCCCTGTGGAGAGGTCTGCGCCAGAGAGGCGAGAGCCAGGGCCTCTGCAGCTGCTTTCTTCTCTCCATGTCTCACACTCCAACACACATGCACACTTGACAGTTTATCACGGTACTCGTTTCAAGATCTTTATCCCATCTTGTGTCTTAGATTTTCACGGTCCAAGCTAATGAGATGACCCAAAGAAAAAATAAATCAGCAAAATAATGTATGAACCATTACAGAAATAAAACATACAAGTTTACAATGCAAGCCACAAGAAAGCAAGAGGTGTTGAAAATACAGAGAATTTATGTATAAATCTTTGAATACTGTGCACTATTTTCCTTTCACGTTCCATGCACTACTTTGTGTTCTATCATGTAAAATTCCAATAAAATCCGTGGAAGTTGGTGGCTCTAACGTGCCAATGTTCAAGGATAGGCCTAGTTTTGCAAAGCGCTGTACAACACAAAGCGCACAAAGCGGATCTTTTTACTAATTTTCAGGGACAGCATGCTACCCAGAAAGCTAAGGCTAAGTGGATGGTGACAGGGGCGGTCCTAGCCTGTTCGGCGCCCTGGGTGAACAACATCCCCCCACGCCATTACAAGCACAGTAATTTTGCACACCAAACACACACACACACACACACACACACACACACACACACACACACACACATTATATATATATATATATATATATATATATATATATATATATATATATATATATATATATATATATATATCCATTTTAAATCAATAGCCATATTCTGTTTGATAGTATTCAACACTACAGGTTGGTTTCTCAAGAAACCAAATAGGCATCAACAGAACAAAGTATAGCAATGCTACAGCACAGAATATAGCCATTAGAAGAATTATCTACACTTCTGCATATAGCCTGTGTGATATATGACAAAAATTATTCTTAAAGAGTTAAAATTATTGAAATTTACTATGAGCTCTGAGAACTGATAAGATATGTGCTGATTTTTACATATTGGAATACTTTTCTGCTGTATTTGCAATAAAAAAAAGACATGAGTCAAATAGAACTCCTTAGGGTTTTGGGAGCTCATTCCGATCTGATTCTGACCAAAATGTTAGTTTTAAGAAAAACTATGGATGCACCAATATGAATATTTGGGCCGATATTGATAGCTGATATTATTATTGCTGTTATACCAAATATTTACTGATATTAAATGAATTTCTCTACCCTTCTGAAAAACCATGAAAAAAAAACAATCACACCACTGACATTGACATCCTTGACATTGCTTCTCTGCTTCAGTTAAGCATCCCAGTAGAGCTGGGCGACAAAACAATATCTACCACGATAAAGATGTGATCAATATCAATAGAAAATACGTCCGATAGAATTTTGATAATTTCACTGAGCCCTGATCCAGAACTGCACAGCATTCTGGTTGATCTAGGCAAAGAAAAGGTTTTAGCTACTCAACCACTCACACCCTAGCTAACAAAGGTTGGTAGCATCAACTAACTGATTCATTCTTTGGTAAGCTAGCAACAACTTGTGTAAAAAGTAGCAGTTCCATGTTGCTCCCAACATACTCGGGCATATTTCACTCCTCAGATGTCCACCTGTACTCAGGGCAGACTCAAAGCGGATGTCCAGAGGACACGTCCGCACAAAGGTACATTTTACGACCGCATACTTGGTGTTGCACTGACTTGCAAAGGAAACTGTTTGGCAGGAGACAGTGCTTACATTGGACTGTGTTTGTGCGACACTGAACTGATACAGTTGAGAATCAGTGCAACCAGTCGCAAGAATGAGTAGCGTGACTGCCGCTCTCTGTGTAGCACTGACAGTCGTGCGGTGGCTGCCCTGGTAGAGAAGAACTCAACTAGCTCATCAAACTTGCTAGTATCCATTCAGATTGTTCAGATTGTGGGATGGAAAATGAAGGAATTTGTCACAAGAAATGTAGGCAATTGGTACACTTGACTATAAAATCTCAACCGTCAGCGCACAGTGTGCGGCCACACAATGTGTACATAGTATGCCTGAGTATGTGGAAGCAATTTCATGTTTTGGAGTGAAATGAGGAAATGAGTACAACTCAAGAAGAAATTGTAGATAAAAGAGGAAAGGTCATGTCACCAGTTTAGCAGTATTTTGGATATTAAAAAAAAAATCCCATAAAACTAATCAGTAAGTATCAATATCGACTGATATGAAATGCTAATATCATGATACATTTTTCAGCCATATCACCCAGCCCTACATCCCACAATTATGCACTGCTTCACTATCACCGCATGTCCAAACAACACCTGTCTCCTACCCCTCCCCAAACAAGATGGAAATAAACACCGGTATTTGCATCACCCCACTTTTATTTATCGGACCAGTTTCGATATGAAAAAAAAAGTTAACAGTCGATACCGACTTTAATGCCGATAAATCGTGCATCCCTAAGAATAACACCATGACATCTAGACTCATTAGTAAAACTCACAGTAGGAACAGAGAACCAACAAGCCTTTCATCTAGGAATGCACCAATTGTTGTTTTCTGGTCAATCACCAATAATTAAAAAGCCTGACCTGCCGATTCCGATCTTGGCCGATAGTTGTTTTTGTCTTTAAAGTTGCTAAATATAGTTATAAAGTTGATAAGTTGGTAACAGTGGGGTGACTATTGTTAACGAGCAGACATGACCTGGTGGGCAGGTCTGTCAGTCAGACCTCACGGCAGAGCAAAAGGGGACAGTGGCTAATTTTCAGACATTTGCGGAGGTAGATAAGATCAGCGGATAAGATTGATTTCACACGCATCGGCGATTGCCGATCTCCCAAAATTAAGAAAATCTGGACCGATTTATCGGTGCACCCCTACTTTCAAGCAACTTGCTAAATCCAATGTCTTCTGCTGAATTTCAAGGTCGAGCTGGGCTGTCTGGTTCTCTCAGGATCACTTTCTTGTATTCATTTATCTTTTGTTTCAGGGCATCGTGTACAGTAGCGCTCAGAGTTTTGCGAATGCACATTCTTGATGAGTGTGTATATGTCAGACTGTATGTATCAGGTCTGGTGTTGAGTGTTTGTTAGAGTACCAGCAGCCTGTAATAGAGACGCGGTGGGAAAGCAGCAGGTTTGACAACAGTGGGGCTCCATGATAAATGTAGGCTTTGACAAATGGAACCCAGAAACGATCCCATATACACACACTACTGCCTCGTCCCAACACACAAAGTTACACATTGTGTTTGCTCTAATGCAGCAAATAGATGTGAGGCTGTGAATGAGGGTGAATAAAGAAGATAAAGAGCAGCGGGAGTTTTCTGCATCCCTCCACTCTGCTGGGGGAAATTCTTCTGATCAAAGTTGCCAGCTTTAAGGGAAAAAAAAGTAAACTGTACTGAAACAATAGCGGTGCCCCTTTCTCCCTTTGACAGCTCATCCACTTTACACAACATCTGACCCCCTCTGCAGCTGCTGAGCCTCGGCGACCAAAAACAAACAGTGCATCAAAAGGAAAACTGATACAGTATCATAGGGGGAAGAAAGGGCCAACAGGTGGTTCTCTGTGTGTGTACAGTTATGAGGCTGTGCAGGTGTGTGTTTGTCTGCAAGACATCCCCGGCCCCATGCCACCACATGCAGAGCAGAAATGAGCTGCAGACAAATCAGGGTTTGTTTACCTCTGATCCTTTTTTCCATCTTCTCTCCCTTATGTGTGAAAACAAGTCGTTATTATAACAAGTTTAATGGTGGGTTTAGCTTTTTGGCTCCACACAGGACCAATAATTGTGAAAATAAGGGGAAAAGTTGTACAGTTTCCTTCCACCTGTGTGGACTTTATTAACAGTCTCTTTATGTCCATAAATATTTATAAACAGTGCAAAATTGTTCTAAAAGCAAATGAGAAGGGAAAAAAAATCCACGCCCTGTAAATGTCGGAGGCCCAGCGTTGGTCTGGCATTAATCTAAGAGTCATTAAAAATGAAGAGGAAATTACTGGTGACAGGCTTATGGAATTACATCATGCACTAGGTCAACGGGCCCCAAAAGTCATAATAATGGGAGGACAAGAGGTACCACAGTCATATCTACAGGGTTGGGATTGTTGATGATCCAAGCCCTGCAAAGTTTCACAGTACAGTGAAACCAAACATACAAAATACAAGGGAAGGTTTTGGGACTTCAACTAACAACATGGGAACAGACCACAGGAAAAAAAAAAAAAAAAAGTTCCAGAGATGTTCCCTCTGCACATATTTTTGAAACAGGATGTTCATATGCAGGTTTAATCCTGAATAAATTATTTCCACACTGAATATACGGAGCAATTATAACACTTCCAGGATCCTTGGATAGAAATACATCCGCTGAATCTGACTCTAGAACACCCAACCATCTGCTCAGGCTGCTTTACTTAATGATTTCCACATTCACCTGCTTATATCTCACGCAACACATGCCAAGAACATTATACATGCCATGTTTTGCTAAAATTGCACTTAATATGTATAATCCTTTCCCACTCATACCAATACACTTTCAAACTAACAGAAAACATAAATACCAGAGGTTTTGATTCCTTTAGGCTCCTTTGTTACCCTCTAACTCTAGCTAGAGGATAAAAAGCTATAACTGCCGGACAGGACATGATAAAAACAAAAACGTTTGGATGATTCTGACCCAGATTTTGACTTACATTTCCTCCAAATGATTATTTCTTGGACAAGAATCTGTTTAAATAATGTCAATGAGTCCAGTCTTTTGAACAAAGAAAGGGATCCACAAGAATTGTAAACCCCACGCCTACCCAGGAAGGTTCAAGGCTAGGCCTGTCAAGATCACAAATTTTGCTGGATAATAAATTGTCTCAGAAATTATTGCAATAACTGATAATACTGCTGGGTTTTAGACCATTTTCAAGAAATATATTGATAATGGCATAATAATGCAAGTTTGCCCTCGCAAAGACCAATAAACTTTAATTTTGTAAAGAGCACTTAACATTATCACTGTTATTTATGTTTCCATTTTATTTCCAATCCTATTGTTTTATTAGTTGCCTTTATTTCATTATTTTTTTTCTCATTTTTTTGTTTATATGGTAATTTTTTTTTATTTATTGTATTTTTTTTCATTATGTAGTTCTTTCTATTTTTTCCATATTCAGTATTTAGTAATTTGAGATATTTTAAATATCCAAAATAAAACAACCAAAAGCAATAAATAAAAACTACACACATCCGAAACTATAAATAAAATGGATTATGATGTCTCAGAAAACAAAAATTACAGCGCAAAAAATATTAATCATCATAATGGAAATTGTCAAGCTCATTTTAATTTATCATGCAATTAATTGATTCATTGCCTATTCAAGGCACTGAATGATGCTGGAACATCAGTGTCACTGCCCACAGTAAAGCCAGTGTTACACTAACAGGGACTGAGATAGTCCTAACAAGACACCCCAAACCCAAAATAGAAAAACCTACACCTTCAAATACAACTGAAATTTGCAGCTACCCACATGGACAAACCAAATATGTTCTGAAAGTCAAACTACACAAAGGTTTAGCTTTTTGAGTCAAGGAGAAGCTTTCAAGCCAAAAAAAAACACTGTAATAACTGTCAAACATGGTGTTGGCAGCATCATACTGATGATACTTCAATGCTGGGGGTGTTGGTGAGTTGCACTGAATAGCCAGAATAATAAGACAAAATTAACAGGAAGACATTTGAAACTTGGGTTCAATCGGGAGTTCCAACTGGACAATACTCCCAAACACCCAACAAAACACATTGTGGAATGGATAAAGTAGACTAAAATTAAACCCTTGGACTCAGCTATAAACAGCAATATACCAGTTTACTGATATCTACTTGCTATGGGACATTTAACCACATATTAGTGGGAGTGCACATCCATGTATTTGGGCTTTTATGTATCATTTTGCCCTGTGTGGTTGAGATAAAAATCTACCATTAGTTTACATTTTTGCAGCCAATTCTTGTCTTTAAAAAAACAGTCAAGTTGTATGTTGTATTATCTTTGGAACAAATGGAAGGGAACAATATAAACGCAATATAACAATAGAACAATATAAACGCATCAATAAAAGCCCAAAATTCATGTAAAAAATTATGGGAATGTTAAGTTTATGCAATTTCTGGCAAGAACTGTCTAAGGAGAAATATATTAGTTTGCTTTTACTGGAATAAGTCCATTTGTATTCACAATGTGCTCAAACAAACAAGAACCAAATAAATTTTAATATTATGAGTCTGTTAGTCAGGTGTCCCATAAACTTTGAGTTCTCTGGCTCCTATCCCTGCCAGGCCATTACCCCCCGCTTTTTCACACCATATCTGACATATTAGAACTTCACTGCGGAGCTCAGCCAAAATAAATCTCATTGGGCCTATTAGCATGCCAGTGGAGAAGAACAGCACAGCAGCAGCAAGCAAATTGACAATGATCTGATTTGGTTGTTGCCTTGGTAATATGTGCTGACTCAGTGGACGTGTGCTCTTCTCAGTAAGGAAAAATAGGCTGGGAGATGGATAATAAGTCAAGTTTATTTGTATGGCCCATTTCAGCAGCAAGGCAGTCCAAAGTGCTTCACATCGTAAAAACATCAATCATGTATACATCAAAATCATCGAGCAAGTATACAGCAAAATTATCACTCATTATACATCAAAATCATTGAATAAAGATCATCAAGCAAATATCAAAATCATAGAGCACATATCAATGCATCAACATCGGAAAATATAAATATGTGTCAAAAAATTCTGTGCTCAAACTGCAGGGCTTAGCAAAACTCTTCAGATTATGCACTTAATATCACAATTTTAATGCGTTCTTAAATCTATTGGGACTTGTTTTTTGCTTACAAAGCATTCTTACATCATCTGCCTCCTGCAAATCTAGCATTTCTATACGAAAGCACAGGAAATGTTTAACTGCTAAGCAATCCTACCAAATGAACCTGCATAGTTTAGAACACGCCATGTCTGTGCTTCATCACTGTACAGCTGTAGTAATGCTGCTTTCCCATTGCTCTCCAAATACATGTCAAAAGCTTATCAGGCCTATTTGACATTTTATTGGACGTTTGGTTTTAGGGTGTTTTCTCTTTCCTCAAATCAAATCATATTGTCATTTTATAGCACACAACAAAATGAGACAGAATTTCTTTAGGATCTTCAAAACAGAAATGTGAAAAACTATTCATTGGATAAAAACATAAAAGGAGTGCATAATCTTGAGAGCAGTCCAGCATTTTAATAACATGAGGCAGAATGCTGGGCACCAGTCTGCTGATTTTCCTTCTGACGCTCCGACTCTGTTTGCCTGTTGGACAGTCTCTGACAGTGAAATTATAAAGATATAAACAGTGAACTAGCCCTTCATCTTAGCATCAGTTGGAAGTTCCGAAGTAAATGCTAACATTAGCATAATTTGGAGTTAAGCCTTGTGATATTCTCACAGTCCTTACAGATTGGTAATGTCTTGTCTGACAAGAGGTCTTTTCCCTTCATACTTTAAAAGTATCCTTTGGGATTAATAAAGTAATTTTGAAGTTGACTGGAACTAAATTAAAAATAAGAGTTTCAAAACTAGACCTTTGCATCCATGGTTCTCCAAAATAGGTTAGACCACAGGTGTCCAAAGTCAGTCCTCAAGGGCCGGTATCCTGCATGTTTTAGTGCTTTCCCTGGTTCAACACATCAGAATCAAATGATGGCTCATAAGAAGCCCTCTGCACAACTTTATGGCATGCTGAGGAAGTAGTTCAACCATTTGAATTTGCTGTGTTGGAGCAGAGATATATCTAAAACTGGCAGGACATCGGCCCTTGAGGACTGGAGCTGGACACCCCTGGTTTTGACTTTCAGTCAAACTGACAGAAACAGTACTAAGCTTTGTGATACTGATTTTTTTTAATATAAGAAATATTGTGGCCTTTTAGTATTCCGAGATCTTGTAACCAAGTGCTCACATTACAGTGGCTCCCCTACAAATGTAGGGGAGCCAATGTGACCACTGCAATGCAGGGGTTAGGAACCACAGCTGCACACAAATCACTAAAATCTACAAATACTTGAGACCCCCTCTAAAAATGCTTGTAACTACCTATTTTAATAGTTCAAACACCAAATATACCTGAATATGCATTAATACACACAGTAGAAACAGTCTTAGCACCACTGCAAAAGTTAACATCCTGCTTTGCAAACGACAGTCAGTACGTTGTGAAGTTTCATTGCACCTATGTATTTTAGCTTCCCAAGTTGCACTTAATTTTGAATATTTTAGACATGCACTACAGAAAGAACCGCAAATAGGTGGATTATGTGTGAATAATTTGGAGTTACATTGAACAAAAAAATCCACAAATAGGTGAATCCATGAATACTGAGCCGCAAATTGGCGGGGCCAACTGTATAGTTGGCTTGGTGTCAACAGGAAGTTCCGAAGCAGAGGGAGACATTAGCAGTATTTGTAGTTAACTGATTGTGGTATTCTCACAAAGCTTATGAATCATTCAGGTCCTGTCTGTCACCATTTCCTTTTCAAGTGAGTGCCCAAAATTCTGCCACATAACCATGTCAAAAGTGCTGGAGGCTTCTTCAGTGCTGTTGTGACAATGTCGGCCAGAAGCCTTTATTGCTGGACTCTGTTAACACAAGAGACCAACTCATAACTTTACTTCCTTTCATACTTCAAAATAAGAGTCTCAAAAATAGGTATTAAGTTAAATCACTCACCTTTACACCCGTGGGTTTCAAAATTAGTCTGACTTTCTCCATTGGGCAAAAGTCAGTCAGAAAGTTTCGCAACAAAAACAGCATATAGCTTTGCAAAACAGATTTCCTTTTGACAAGAAATATTGTGGCATTCTAGCACAAAATCTTATTACACAACAAATAACTTATTAAATTTGACAAAAATGACTATTAGTGCCTTTGGTCTATGTAAGCATTATAACTATGCATAACATTGAGATCTTGTGTATTTATTCGACAAATGCTTCATAAGTCAGTCCTTTAAAGGATAGACCAAATCATATTGCTCTTAAAAGAAATACTATTCAAGTACAAAGGAACTAATCTGCCTTTGTGTTCTTGGTTAAAAAGAAATTACAATCTTGACAGCATCATTATTTTTTAGAAAGTGTAATTCTGTATTGCATACTGAGGCTCCATCTCAACTTCCCCACGACCCTTCCTAACTGACATCAGCCTTGCCAAGGGGCCACGCCTGAGCTCCAGTCAGAAGTTCTCTCTCCCAAGCTGGCTCATTGTCGTGGGGGCTGATAAATATTTACTCTTCCCAGCTTGGCAGGGAAATGAGTGGGAGGAGAGCGAGCGACCCATTGTGACAGAGAGGTCAGAGACGCTGACAAGCCAGCAGGGTCCTTCCTTCCCCACAGACACCTAAAAACCCCAATATGCGATTATCTCTGTGCTGGGACAGAGCTCAGCCTGTGTGAATGTGAGTGTGTGATGAAGACAGCGAGAGGAGCTGCATGAAAGGCGGAGAAGCGCACAGACAGTCAAGAGGTCGACCACAGAGAGAGATGCAAGCCTGGAGGAAGGACAGAGCACTTTAGAAAGGGATTCCTCCTCAAGACCCGTTTACGCCAGAAACCACCAGTGGAACTCACAGGACAATGGAGCAAAGACGATCCTTTACATTAGACAATGCTGCCTAAAAGAAAGACGCATTGGTGTTATAAATACACATGTCCCCTCAGGCTATATCTCTCAGCTAATCCAATTCTACACAAAAGAAACCCAATAGGCATTTTCTAAGGGAAAATAAGACAGCTTCTAGATGCAGCCAAAGAAGCTGAAATTTCAACTGGGAAAATATTACTTCTGTTTTACAGTGCCTTGCCAAATTATTCATATGCTTTGCACATCTAGAGACTAGAATATTTGCCCATACTTCTTTGCAAAACTAGCTCAAGCTCATTCAGAATAGATGGAGTACACCAGTGAACATCAATTTTTTTTTCTTTAAATTACACACAGATAAATTCTGTAGTTTAATGATTTGTAAAGAAAATCAGTAACACCAGATTTTCTTTTAGGGGTAACAGCATAAAGGGGAGAAATTACAAATGTATATCAAACTTTCAGACTTTTATTTATCCAATAATTTGAAAACCCTTTAGCATTTTCCTTCCCATTCACAGCTATGCCCTTTTTGTGCTGGTCTAATCCAATAAAACACATAAAAATGTGAAAAAGAGTTTGAGGCGCAGCTAGTTAGAAAATAAGGAAACAGAATTCATATTGCAAGATGTGAGTGGGAAATCGAGATAATTAAAATGTGATCATTTGAATCTTCAGGTTACAAGCTTCAATCTTAAGCTTCTCCACCCACACAACCACCTTTCACTGTAACCTATCAGAAGGAGCAACAGTCTGGATACCTGTTACTGTGAAAATAAGCATTCACGTCTACATTCACACACGAGTCAGGTCGGCCAAGTGTCAGACACAGATGTATGGGTCAAGCTTCCAACCAGAGAGATCAAAGCAAATTAAGTGGAAAAAAATCTAAGCTGCTATAATAACAACCGTGCCGTTCCTTCATTCGCAGACTCCCTTTCAGTGTGTGGGATATGCTTTCTCTCTCTAAAAGAGGATTGGAACTTAACCTGTCACAAATTCAAAACAAACATTTCTCAGACAACGGGCTGAATAGAACATGACATTGCTGAAACTACACCTCACTGATCTATGAGCCAAAGAACTTGGTCTAACAAGATCAAAAGGAGCTATGATAAAAGCCTGAATGCTCTGAAAAGAGAAGACTAAATGCAAAAGAATATTAGATGTTACAAGTTATAAATGTTCATCATTTCATCAACAGGCTATGTTTCAAACCATCTTGCACCTAGGCTTTATTTAAAATAGAAACTTCATCTTTGTGTTGAAAACAGTGTTTTTATGAACATAGTGTGGAATTTGCATCTAAAATCATCAGAACATTTCTAGCAATCAAATCAAAAGGCTAGTTGTGAATTTGTAAAGTATTGGGGGGGGGGGGTTGAGCTCCAAGATGAGGGAAATCTGGCCCACTCCAACAGATAAGACCAAGTATTGGTGATCTGACATGTCAAAATGCCAATAGGGCTCAAAGAAAACAAATAGCAGATGACTGAATATGCCCATGTAGATATAAAGGTTTAACATAAACATCAAACTATTAGATGAGCCAAGTGGAAAGTCAGAAAACAAGCTGTGACTCAGTTGTCTCAACCTAAACCAACCAGTAGCTAAATACGCTGCCTGAAAAAAAAAAAAAAAAAAAAAAAAGGTAATTCAGACCATCTTTAGCTTAGATTACAGCAACCATTTGCTGTCACATTGTTCTGATTAATTTCAGCAATGTCACAAGATTTATTTTCTTCCAGTGTTGCATTAATTTTTCATAAAGACCTTGTATTGATGATGGGAGAGTCTAACCACTTCGCAAGACCTTCTCCAGAACATCACAAAGATTATCAATGGGGTTAAGGTCCGGACTCTGTGGTAGCCGATCCAAGTGTGAAAATGATGTCTCATGCTCCCTGAATAACGCTTTCACAATTTGCTCCCAATGAAGCTTGGCATTGTCATCTTGGAATATGACTGTGCCATCAGTGCCATCTATTTTTGGAATAACCTGGTCATTCAGTATATTCAGGTAGTCAGCTGACCTCATAATGTTGCTGAACCTGGACCTGACCAACTGCAGCAACCCCAGATCATAGCACTGCTCCCACATGCTGCTACAGTAGGCACTAGGCATGATGGTTGCATCACTTCATCTACCTCTCTTCTTACCCTGATGCACCCATCACTCTGGAAGAGGTGATGGGTGCATCACCTCTTCCAGAGTGATGCACCCACTCTGTGGTCTTCTTGCATAGCTCCAGAGACCAATCTTTATGCTCCCTTGCTAATTAAAGCCCATTTTCTCTGGTTAGCCTCATTGATTAGTGGTTTTCTTATGGTGCCACAGCTACTCAGTCCCAATCCCTTGAGTTCCCTTCACACTGTGGAATTGCTCTTACTTTCATTAGTAAATGTAGCCCTGAGTTCTACCGTTGCTGTTCTTCAATCTGATTTTACCCAACAATTAAGTGATTGGCAATCCCAATTATTCAGGATTTTTTTTTCAACCACATTTTCCCACTTTCCTTCCAGTTTTTAATAAAGCGTTGGACAGTTTTTAACCCAATTTTAGAAGTTTTTCTGTGCTTGATGCCAATGATTTGACCCTTCTTAAACAGATTAACATCTTTTCCACGACCATGGGATGTGTCTGTCAACATGGTTGTTTAAGTAATGAGAAGCTACTCATTGCATCAGTTGGGGTTAAAGAATTTATTGCCAACTGAAAGACAATGGATGCAGTAGTTATCTAATAGGAGGCTCGTACTTATTTGCTTCGTTAAATCCAGATGGTGCCTTTTTTTTTTTTTGCCAAATAACAGTCCCAATAACAGTCTGAAATGTTGCGTTTTAGCCAACGACATATAACACCATCAAACCATTACATGTCAGCCTTGCGTTTCAATGGCATACGAAGATATGCCGCCTTAGTATGGTGCCACATTCCTGCCAAAAACCCTGAAGAGCTTATTAAGCAATCACAACAGTGCATTTATTAATCAAAAGAGTGCATGGCGAGCGGTAAAACAAGCCTCCTCCTCCCATCTGCACACTCTCGCCACAAACTTGCCCTCGCTCTCTGTGCTTACTGGGCGTATTTGTCAGTCGGGGGCAGTAACTGCTCTGGCTGGGTTTCCAGCTCAAATCTCGTGACACAGAACTTGGCGGATGTGGATTCAAAGCGTAGAAGAAGAAGAGGAGGCGGCGGAGGAGGACAAAGAAGAATGGGAAGGGAAAGAGAAGTTTGTAATCCTTCCTTTCCTTTTCCTTACATTATCATTCTTCTTCATCCTCCTCTACCTCCTCCTGTTTATGTTTTATGTCTCCTTCTCCTTCAGAAGGCCTTCCATTTTGCCATGCCACAATAATAAATAAGAAATGCGCTCTAAATCATTTGTTTTCAATAGCTTGCGTCAACAGAAGTAGGAATTGCACAGAAGAATTATTTATTACAATGTTCATTCCAATGATTACATTTTTTACTTTGCATAATATTTCTCACAAACTTAACCAGATGCCACATCTGGTACAAGTAAAAGACTTCCTCTGCTTCATTAAAAAAGATTAGTCAACATGTATCCTGTATAATTTTCCTCTCATAATATGAGGCTAAACTCTGGAGGATTACTTCTGACATTTTCTGTTTTATTACAAAACAGTCAGGAAATGCTCAGATATGCTTGTAATACACTGCTGGTGATGAGGGTTTGGTCATTTTCCTTTGGGAAACATCAAAACTCCACTGCTGACGCTACACAATTTCTACCTCTAAAAGCTAACCTGCAGATCACAGGCAAAGTCCTAATGCAAAACACACCCAAGCGTCTTGTCAATATTTGAACTGGCTGAGAGACTCCATGCCAACTGCAGTATTTATTAAACTCTGATGACCATAATGTATCCAATTCAAGCATCTGAATGAATGAGTAGATATTATTTACATAGCCCAAAACATTAGCATTTTTTCATCATATATTAATATATTTTTTCATTACACAGTGCAAGGTTAATCATAAATCACATCATGGATGTTTTTCAAAAGAAAAAAATAATTATATTTCAGCAACTTCCAACTGAGCTCAACCACTGATGTCATTTTAGAACACCTGTATCCTATTAGCTGAAGGAGCGCTGTTTTCTAATGCTCTCCAAACAATCACATCAAGTAACACAGCAGATTGTTAAAATCAACAAATCATAAACTTTAATGAAGAGATCATCTGCGGCCATCGCAGCTGAGGCTTCTAATGAAACACAGGGCGCACAACTGTCTGCCGGTGCGAGCTTGTTGAACACGAACTGGCTGCCAGAGGCATCCTCAGTTGGACCAGTTACAGCACAGATAAACATTGCTGAAGCATTCATTAGGCCAATAAAGCCTGGTGGATGACCTGAGGCGTCGGGTGATGGAGCAGCAGTCATTTACAACACACCATGATCAAAGTGAAGGACTGCGTTCTGTGTGCATGCCGGCTGAGGGAAGAACGGTGAACTGGCTGCCAGACTCGGTCCACATGTACAGTCAGCCCCATAATCAAGGGTTACCATGCATGAGACGGTCAATGCAGCTGCCAGGGAGGAGTGGGGAGGGTGAATCAGTCATTGGTAACAAACACAAATATTTCAGTGAGCAGACCAAGTGTCATCAGTACTAATCATTAAAACCTATCACCAAAGGAAAAAAAAAAAAAATCACCAAACCTTAGATGCCTTGAGTTTTTACACATTTTCATGTCTAATGATTTTTTAACAGATTTCACGTTCTGTGAGAATTAATTTACTGGAGATTCTGGTTAGCATGGCATCTGACCAAATTCAAGTCTGAGATTTGGACGCTCTCTCACTGATCGGCTGGTAATCTTTAGGGTGTAATTAATGTCTACTCATTGCGGAAAGACAAGAAAAACTGTTTGAAATCTACAAAAATCAGTATTGGTAAAGCTAAAAATACTCGTGTAATAATCATTTAACATTCGAAACATTTTTAAAACAGTGTCTCCTTATGTCAATGTCTGACATAGGGATTAAACAAGCATCTACATCATGTGGCATGACTCTCATTTTTTTTTTCTGATAAAGCAGCTAATCTGAAAGCACAAGGTGGACTGAAAAATGTCCGATTTAAACCTGATGTAACTCTGAGCAGAAAGTGTTGCTGACAGACTGAAGCTTACCTGTGCGGCAGACCAGGAAAGAACCAACAAGAAAAACAGATGTAGTGTGTCTGTGTTCTTGTATTTACTACATATAGAGGACCATTATAACATTTTTTTAACCAACAAAGGGAAGTCATTTGTGGGAAATGAGGACATTTTCCTGGTCCTCAGTTTTTTTCATTTGGAATATGCTCTACTAGTTAGGTTTAGAGGTATGATGTGAATTAGGTTTTGGTTAAGGTTAGGAATATACTAATAATGGTTATTGTGGTTAAGGTTAAGGAAAATTTTTGGGCTAGGCATAAATGCAGTTACTAAAATGAATGGAAATCAATTCAAAGTCCTCAGTTAGATAGAAGTACGAGGGTGTGTATGTGTCTCAAAAGCTAAA
Organism: Anableps anableps; assembly: GCA_014839685.1. Taxonomy (NCBI): domain Eukaryota; kingdom Metazoa; phylum Chordata; class Actinopteri; order Cyprinodontiformes; family Anablepidae; genus Anableps; species Anableps anableps. The sequence goes on from CM026086.1 coordinate 5,679,874, forward strand.
CAAGAAAAATTCTGGGGAAAAAGCGTACGTCTGTGTGTGTTTGTGCTGGTGATTCCCTGAGCATCCAATTCTGCACTGGTTTGTGAACCTAAGACATCAACCACAGCATGAAGACAAATGTTGCACGAAGCAATAAGATCTAGATCACCCTGAACTCTCTGTACTATTTTCCTTGCAGGGGAAAATTTGTGAATGATCATACACCTTGACATCACTGTAATCACACATCATCTAACATGTTTTCATTAGAGAATTACCTACAACTTACACATTACTGCTACCAGAAGCTAACCTAAAAGTGTTTTTCTTCTAGCTTTGGACAGTCTAAGGTGACAGAGCTGGAGGTAAATATCTTTACCTGACTCAGTGACCCAGCTGTTGCCAGGTGAAGAACAAATATCCTCAGCTTTTTACTGCAGGCTTGTCTGGACCTGCCAGACAGAGGCATAGTGAAAGGAGGAAGGCCAGCAGCAGCTCTTGACTCCTTGCATGTTTTCTTTATTAGGCTGCTTGTGATTAAGGACATTGATGAAAGGGGACTGACTTTTCCAGCACATAAAGAGGAGGTGGGTGGACTTTACACCAGGATCACAATAACAGGCTTTTAAAAGGGCTGTTCACAAGATGATCTCAAGACAAGCCTGTCAGAATAAATGTACAGTGAACGTGAAGCGCTATTTAAACATGGGTTTTCAATTTTATTGTGGATATTGTTCAAAGACAGTGTTTGTAGATCACAGGATCTCGACAATCAGTCAGCTCTGCTTCTGCTCCTCCTTTAGTGGTGTGACCTTCTGCTCCAGTTTTTATTTCTTTGGTTTGTTTGTTTTAACTGAACAAGATCAATCAAAAACAATATTTGTTTTCTTCTTGGTTTTAGGTTCCTCAGCTTAGTTCTACTCCTCAGCCTCCACTCTGCTGGTAACAGTGGATGAAAGGTTATGATAATAAATGCATGCTTTTGTTTCTATACATTTGGTTTTCTGTCATTTGCCCTTACAGAAGCTTTTTTAGGTCATTTTACTGGGCCTAAAAGTGTACTTGCTAGCACCACAATAATCTCATCCATTCAGGATCAGAAACAACAGTGATTTTTTTGTGTGTGAACATTTTAATGTATTTTAGTCACATTTTGGATAAATATTATATTTTGCAATACATAGTTTTACTTGTGTTATTAGAAACAACTTTAGTCTCCTTAGCTGTTTGTTCAACTTGTGTCACATTTCCACAAAATTACTAAAATTTATCTCCCTCCATTACTCTCATTTTGCTTTAAAATGTCAATAATTTCATCATGGTTTTGATCATTCTACATGAGTTTGTGACCTGGAGAAAATGTGAATTTTTTTTTTATTATATAAATAAATCACTACTGTACAGCAGAGCTGCCTTTAATGCCAGCAAGTGGATTCCACTATGATACTTTTTCTAAATAATATGCAGCACTATTAGGAAATAAAAAAAATATCTTTATATAGCAGCAGTGGCACGAGAAGTAGACTCAAGTTCATTATACTTTTATAACACAAACTTATCTACACTATCTGTTTCTGCAAGAGCTGCACCTCCCTTGAGACCAAAGGGCACAGCGACCTAAAACCTTTGTGGAAGATGCAACAAAGAACATCAGATTTTTTTCATAAGTCAAAATTGCTGATTTGGTATATCATGGGTTTAAAACATTACATTTCAAAAACCAAAAAAACTTTCCCATTATAATCACTCCTAAGGTTTAAAGCCAATAATAAATGTATAATAAATGTGCTCTGCAGTTTTCAATATTATTGTTGCTAAGGATGTTGCAATCTGTATATTAATAACCAAAGATTAATTGCCACTATAGTAATCTCAAACAATGACTCATAAACGACCAGAATTTGTAGAGAAGCAAGGCTATCAACAGTTAGAACTCTAGGAGTGTTGCTATTTTTAGACAGGATATGGAAAATATTGCTGTATGTGCAAATGATATGGTCAAGTGATATGATTTCCTGAAGCAAGAGAGCTTTTAATGGAAAAGAGCCATAAGCCCGTCTTTTTTCACATGCTACATCTAAATATTCACTTAGCTAATATTGTTTAGATACAAGAGATGAATTGATTTAGATAGATAGATAGATAGATAGATAGATAGATAGATAGATAGATAGATAGATAGATAGATAGATAGATAGATAGATAGAACAGACAGACAGAGCCAACAGACAGAACAGACAGACAGATGGATAGATCATGATTGTTTCTATGATCAATCGATTGATCGATCAATAGATAGATGTTTATTATTGTGATAATGCAGGCAATTTTCCAGGTTCTGATGAAAAAAAGAACTGAATGATTTATTGACCTATCTGGTACAAGTCTGATGAAAGGCATTTAGTGTCTCACCTGTAACATGACATTGGAACATGCTCTGCATGTATTCATGTGTTCAGACCAGCCGAGGCTTTCACAACTCGATCTGTGGAAAAACAAAGAGAATATTCTGTCATTTTTTTACAGGTATTCATGATTTGATCAAGACGGAGGTGCTATTATTTATACTCCACGTGTTATGACATTAGTAGATAAGCAATTAGAATGCAGAGAACTTAAGTCTTACCAAGAAAAAAATATGCATCTACCACATAAGGGGGGGGGGAAACCCCAGCAATAATGTTGATAGTAGATTTTCTAATTGTAAATTGAAAGATACAGCAAACTACATTGTGAAGAAACAGCTGTTAGAGAATACAGGAGAAACAATTTGTTCTCACAGTGCGGTTGGTAGCAGTTTTAGGTCAGCTCACATTTTTGCAAATGCACACCTTTTTGTACCCAGGCCTACTTACATTTCGTACCTGTAGACAAACTATTTTGTGCCCATGTGTGCTTTATTATCTATAGGCAGTCCCTCAAGGATTTCGTAATTGTTTTTGTGATTTTTTGCAATTTAAATCACTGATTTCATGGTGCCATTCTAGAAATATTTGCCAGGAATTTTACGATATTTTATCCTCATTAAACCCCTTCCAAAGTAATAAGCAAACATATATGACACACAAGCATTTTTATTCCTTTAAAGAACTTAAATAGCTCAATATCAGCAGACATGTATACAACCCATAATCATGTTCAATCCTTTGCACTTATGTATGACAGTAAATGTCACTTTTGTTACTTGCCATATCAATCACAGATCATAACTTTCCATTTCCATTAACTCTAAGTCTGAACCCCATTTGGGTCAACTCAGTCTTACAAAATGTGACTATTACCCTGATCAAACTAAAATCGCTAAACTTAAATAGTGAACTTCTGCTCAGTTTTACACCCAAAAAAATTGGGTGTGACATGACCAAGACCACCAAGGTACGCAGTGGCAAAGGAGCGAAATGACCAGCACCCAATGGCAAGTCAACAACCTAACATTCGATTCCATAAAACACACAAGCTCCAAGCTCCCATATGCAAGTATTTTTCACCCAACCCCTACAGCCGAAAGGTCATACACCCACCTCATGCCCCTGCTTTGCTAAAAAGGTCCAAGCAGGTCATTTAAGTGTGATGATTACCCACAATGACAGATCTATATCCACTTTGTCTTGAAGCAATAATTTTGATTTGACAGATCCACCATATGAGAAAGCCTGAAAAATGGAAACAGGACTGGAAAGCTTAACCCCTCTAACTGTGATGGCCATCCAGGCAATGACAGGTAGCCCAATAACAAGGTTATAATATATCTTTGACTATGTCTAATGGCTTTACAGAACAGAAGGCCATTCAAGCCAAACATATGGTCCACATAACCAATTACTGGAGGTGTGCCGATATGAAGAAGAGAGAGCTTGCCACAGTTTAAGAATTCAATATGGACAGGAGGGGAAAAAAGGAACTTTTAGCCAAATTAGAGTAATGACCTCAGGTCAAAGGTAGCTTTTTAACCCAGAAACAGGGCTTAAATTTCAAGGAACCCTCCCAGACTAAGGAAAGGTTATTCAAACCAGAAAAGAGGTTGGAAATCAAGAGATCCAGAGAGTTGCTTTAAGGGAAAACAATTAAAAAATGTTAATATATTCAACATTCAAAATGTAGAACTAGTCTAAGGGAACCTATTTTGTTTTGTTAGAGTTCACTTTAAAACAATTTGGTCTGTTTTTCCATCTTGAGGCATGAGCTGTCCAGAATGGTTTCCTTAGGTAAAGAAATGTCAGAAAGTGAAACCCAAATGTTCTATATAACATCTGCTCCTGTTGATTGTATGTCTCAAATGTTATCCATGTTGCTTACAATATACATGTGACTGTGTTGCAGTAGAAAAACCAAGAACTGCTCCTATGCTGATGTTCCAGTCTGACTGGAATTCACATTGCTGGTCAGCCTAGGCAGACAAGTTTGCAGCAAATGATCCAATGTCCAATGTGTTTTAAACATGTCACTCCAATCCTGAGAAGTCAAATCCATACATCTCCTTGAACTGAGCTTCTGAAACCCCGAGGTTTCAGTGAGCAAGCAATCATCTCCTTTAAAAAAGCTCCTCCCATTTCAACCTTTTCAAAACCCTGAAAATGTTCCTTTTGAGCCTGTGAAGATACAAATAATCTGTTGATTCAGAGGCAGAATCCTACCCCCTAAACCATTATTTGCTTTAGAGGCAATGACAAGGGGAGGAATTTGAGCAATGCCTGTGTATCAAAGACTCATTTCCTCTGAGTGAAAGCCACTTCCAGACAGACAGGACAGCTCTGAAATCTGCTTTATTCCTGCCATGTTTGCAGGTTAGAAACCATATTGCTGTTGTATCATTTTTTGCAATATATGTCTTCTCTGCATTCCCAATGGTGAGCATCACATCCATGCATAGCAGTGCAAAACTAGACGACCAATTCTGCCAATTTGATCCTGACAGCATAGCAGTACATTGCTGATATCCTGCGTCTGCATGCTGGAACATCTTGCTACAGACCTTCAAAATGACGCCCATACACAGTTACAATGTGGGTTTTTGAACTTCCTGCATCAGTTTGAGGTCCTCCTATAACCAAACAAATCCCACTGTTTTTCCCCAACTCAGCATGTGTGGAATCAACTTGGAGTTGAAGTCCTCCTCAGTGCTGATCTGCCAGATCTCAAGGACCAGCAACAACAGCTGTGGGCCATCCTACCGTAGGAGGGAACACAACAGCTGGTTGTATCCAGGCCCTAAGGGGAGCTACATCTAAAGACATGAAACCATCAGTGGTTTCCATCACTCCGCTACCCATTTGATTTGATATTTTAGTCACAAGAAGTCTCAACGCGCCCGTTTGCTTTCATTTTCACCACTTTGTGCAGGTACTTTGTCACTGCTATATATTTTACACCCTGAAAAGGAGTGAACCTTTTTAGAGTATAAGCAACTTGTACATGCACACATCTAAAATAAAACTGAAGTACATTTTACAATAACCTCATCAGATTAAGAAGGAACTAATAAACTACTGTCTTCGCAACTGCCATGCAATTATTAGTGACAGAGATAATAAATTAGCAGCTCCTTGAACTGGTTTTGGAGGAAACCAAAGTCTTTGCAGAAGCCCTACTTCTGGCTCTAATAGTGATTTTTTTTATATACATAAAGATAAAAGACAAAGTACAACTAGAGAATAGAAAGCTTTCTGCAATGGGTTAAGGTTCTCCTAGCCTTGCCATTGCCTTCCTATGCAAATCTGCTCAATTCTCATCTCCCTTCAATTGTCCTTCTGGGATTTCTCCCACTGAGTTCGATTTCTCAGAATGAATTTCAATCAGGCCAATCAGCAAACAGAAGGAGTTGTGAATGGTGATGATGATTTTCTGTGCTGTTGTAGAATTGTAGTCTGCCTATAGTTGTAGTTTGGCAATGGAAGCGGAGGAAGTGAACAAAGACATTCAGTCCATGTCGGCCACGCTTCCAAATACTGAGCAATTAAAGTCAAAGAAGAATGTTTAATACATTTTATTACTGACAAAGATGTTGTTCAGCTGGCACTTCTCTCTTCGCAATGGGGGGATGGCAGTTTGCAACGTATAATATAGCTTCCTTCACGGTCGAGCTCGCGCATTACATATGTCACAGCCAAACGTTAGTGATTGGGTAAAATAAGATCCAATTGTTTAAAACTTCAACAGCGTCCATGCCTCAAGAAAGCAATCATTTCAGACCAACTGTTTGAGGCAAAGTGTAGAACCATTGTTCTGAGGCTGAGGTTTGTTTTTTTTTTTTTTTTTTTACCAGGTTAAGGCTCTCCCATATTTTATCCAAAGTGTCAAAATTGGCTCTCATTGACATAGTCTTCGGACAAAAATTGCGTCATCTTGTTCTCTGGGAGGAGTCTTCCTCCCCATCTTGATGCCAGACCCAGGTCGAACTATTTCGCACAGAACTCTGCCTTGTGTTGTGTGATTGGTCAGAAAATGGTGTGGGCATGTTTTATGCAGAAATGTGCTCAGCTTGTCTGCTATCTGGTTTTTGCATCCACAGGTGACATAAATACTTTTGAGCAGCATTTATCAGACGCGGTGAGGAATTGCATACATTTGTATGATTCTTCACAAAATACCTATAAAGATTGTCAAATGGCTAAAAACTCCTGGATGGAAATTGCAAAATCGTTGTCCACGGAGGAGGCTGGCAGCAGAAAGGTGTGGTGAGAGCGTTTTATTACCTGTATGTTTAGGGTGTGATGTATACTGAAGCGGGAGGGCTGTCCCCAGGTGGTATGTACCGTGTGTGAAAGGTGTGCACGAATACAAACATCCCGAAACTGCATGACCACTCATCGACTGTTCAGCTTCAGGTGAAGGATGGAAGAACCTTTCATCTAAAAGCAGTTTTGAGAAAGTGGCTTCTTGTTGGACAAGCATCTACCAATGATAATTGCAGCACTTGGCCCTTCCTGATATTTTTGCTATACAATATGTAATAAATTTACATTAAAACATTAAGCAGTTTAACAAACACAGCAGGCAACCTTTTTTTCTCAGGTTTTTAAGTTAAAGAAAAAAGCAGCATATCACGCTACAGAAGTAGATTAGCCCTTCTTTGTAAAACATGGATGCCAGCCAAGAAACCTCTACTGCTCCTGTCTCCACTTGTGTCTTTTTTCAGCTGTGTGATTCCTTGCTAGATATGTGAATTGCAATGGGACAAGTCGGATGTTAAAGGGGGGTAAGGGGGGGTAAGCTTGTATCAAATTACATGTGCATATCAGCATAAAAGATCTCCACCGATGAAAGCAGCAGTGTAGGGAGAGTCCAAAAAGGCAAGGGCAAACCAAAACAGGCCAGATGTACACCTGTCCCAAGTCATTCCAACATGTTATGCAGATTATCACGGATGTGCTACAGCTCTACAAGGATACTAGATCCATGCTTTATCTGCAACGAAGGGATTCTGAAAATGTGTCTGGAAAAAAAGGACACGTGGACTCTGAGGTGTGGTGTGCATTTGTGTGCTGCACCCATTTACTCCGATATGCCTAATTAAATGTAGTCCAGCATACTGCCTTCAGAAGTCATCTAGGTAATAAACAAGAGTCCACCTGTGTGTAATTTAATCTCAGTATAAACCCGGATGCACTCTACAGTTCTCAAAGGTTTGTTAGAGAACAAATCAGAAAAGTCAGGGGGAAAGTTGTGGAGATGTTTAACCCGGACAAAGAAAAACATGAAAAAAAACCCAAAACAGTTCAACCTTCTAGATAGTTCTGTAGGATTACTTTGGAGGGCAAATCTGATGTTTTCAGATAATTTTTTTGTTTGTTTTTGTAAGGTTTTATGAAAATGTAGTATTAAATATAAGACCTGCTCTATTTTGCATTTTATACAAGTGTTGTGCAAAAATAACAGATGCACTCATGTTCTAGACCAGGGTTGTGCTACCTGTGGCTCCAGAGCTGCAAGTGGCTCTTTGGACCTTCCACAATGGCTCTTGATATTTGGCTAAAAAAGTGCAGAACCAACAACTTTTTTAAAATATCGATATAAAAAAAAAAAAAAAAAAAAAAAAAAATGCAGATTTAGCAGTTTTTTAGTTGTTTTATTTTGCTTGCATTAAATTTCTACAATAGAATGACATAAGTGTCAGTAATATTTGTTATTTCTTTCTCATCATTACATGGGAAACGAAGTACTTTTTTTCTTTACATCATTTTCCACAAACATCAACATCCCACTGAAGAAAATGTATCAATCCTCTTTTTGTAACTGTTTTAAGTTTTTCTTTTTTTAAAATGTAAAAATGGAAATAAAATGGTGGGTCTTTAAAAATAACCACATTTCCTATAGAAAATATTTGGTAAAAATTTTCAAGTTGTCTTTTCACAAAAAGGTTAGGTAATATTTGCAGCTCTAAATGAGTTTTATGTAGCTGGACTGAGGGCAAAAACAGCTCTGGTTTGTAAAGGTTGCAAACCCCTGTTCTATACATTGTAATACTCAAAAATCTGAAAAGACATTTTACTTCTTTTTGATTAATCTGGTACAGTGAATCACTGAGCTCTTCACAGACATTTTGCTCAGCCAAGGTTTTTTCAAGTTGTGGTAGTTAGTGACCCCATGGGGGGAACACATATGCAAATTTCCAAGCCCTTCCAATGCAGAACAATGGTGTTCAATCTCTAAGTTTGGTAAAAAAAAAAAAAAAAAAAAAAAAAAAAAAAAAAAAGAAAGAAAAAAGAAAAAACAAACAAAAATAATAGAAGAAAAATGAAAATTTGCATTTTTTTTTTTTTTTTTGTTTAAAATAGAAATGTTTTAGCATTATAAAAGCTTTTGTTAAAGCCTCTACACGCAGGGGCAGATCAAAGTGTAGGGGGACACAAGCATGCAAAATGCTTTGTGCGGCGACAGTATCATGCTGTGGGGAGGCTCTTCCTCAGCAGGTACGCTGTAGATGTTCATGATGTATTGCCGTGATACCTGAAGAGCATCGTTCATGGGGATGTGGCTGCTGCTTATATTCATGTTATTTCCAGACAAATGGGGGCAAAGCAGGCTGGCTGGAGCAGCTGTTGCTGTGTGCCTTTGCATGCTCACTGTTTGAGTTCCCAGGAGATGGGGACAAAGTGCTTCCAGGTCGCCCGTTAACCTACCTTCTCATTACCGAAGGTCATCCTGCAGGAACCCAATACGGACCTCTCATGGCAAAGGTCACTTATGGAAGAGGGGATGGTGGGGGATTAGAGGAAGAAAAGGAGGGAGGAAGGTGAACAAATGGTAAAACTAATTGCAGTCCCAATTTAACCCCCCCCCCTTCAAATTTGACTTAACTGCTTCATCAGCATCGGTATTAGTGCTTCTTGCATTCACACAGTTGTGTGAGGCAGAGTTTGATGTGATCTTTTCTTCTCTTTGGCATTTTTTCAATCAATGAGGCTTCTTTAAGTAATCTAACGGGAAGTGTGTCCCCTCCACCCCCAGCTGTAGGTATCCATGGGTATGGCATTTGGCACAGGATGGGGAGTGTGTGTGTGGGTGTGTGGGGGGGTGCCTATATATGGCATTCCTCACAGAGAGCTCATTAGCTGTGACCTGTTGTTGTGTTCACTCAAACCAGACCAAAGGCATTATCGGGTAGAAATTTAAAGAGGCTAACAAAAGAAACAGGAGCAAAGCAACAGGCATATTTTCCTGGATAAAGCACTAATAAACAGTTCCTGTTTTTATCTTGAAAAATAAAACACGACAGTTAAAACGTAATATTGTTGAGTGTGTTTATGGTTAAATAAATGATCTGTTCAATAAAGACCATTAGAGCAAAAACAAACAAACAAAAAAAAAAAAACTAGAGATGGGTAATATGGACTCCAAAACAACATTTTCTATTTGTTGCGATAATAAAGGTAACAATAAAAAAAAGTGCATTTTGGCTAAACATAAAACTTGGCAATTATCAAATAGCTTTTTTTCCCAGGAACAATAAACTAAAAAGCACTTGCCCATCCCATTACCAATGTAGAAATCAGTGGTGGCAGCTTCATGCTGAGAGTGGGAGGGTGGGCTTTTCTACAGCAGGAACTAGTACTATGGTAAGCACAATATATTAGATAGATTAATATAAAAAAGTGGTTATAACATACAGTCATATTCAGTTAATTAGAATATGCGTTCCAATGAGGTTCATTTGTTTGATTAAAAGTACCTTTTGAAAATTGACATTTAAGCAGGTATTAAACATACTTTTCATTAAGGCTACATTTCTGTATTAAAAATGTTTTCTTATTGGTCTAATTTTAAATGTCATGTTTTCATTATCTCTAAGTGGAAAATCATCATAATTAAGAGAAATAAAGGTTTTCAAACATCTATCTGTGTGTAATTAATCTATACAATATGCTTCACTTAGTGATAAAGTTCCTGAAATAAATGGACTTTTCAATAGTATTCTAATTTACTGAATGGTTCTATACCTAATATCCAAAATGAAACATGGTGGTGACAGCAACATGCTGTCGGAATGCTCTTTATGACGACAACATCTGGATCTTGTAGTCTATGCCTCTGAAATTCAGCAAGAACCCTGTACGCCTGCCATCCATACTACGTTCTTCCCCTCAGCTTTTGCTTTCTTCTCCATATCCCATTCTACACCTCTCTCTTCCAGGACCTGGTGGAAACTCCCAATTACCAGAAACAGTGGAAGTGCTACAGGCTGGACATGAACCTGGAATTATTCAAAACACAGCAGCCCTTCACAAGAACCATGCTGAACTGTGATTGAATGCATCAGCAGGTCGTAAAGGGGTCCCCCTCAAGATCAATCTAAATCTTTCCGTGATGGACTTTTAGGGAGTGACCAGCACCGGCAGGAGGAAGAAAAGTCTTGTGCCAGCATTATGTTCCACTATCGGAACAACTTTTTGAGCCAACAAATGGAGAACAAGGAACATTTCACCAGCTGCCATCGATCGGAAGCTTTAACAGAAAATGGAAAAGAAAGTCAAGACAAAAGAAAATAGGGATTGTAACGCCTTAGCAGGGTGCCAACAAAAGCTCTCTGGTCCGCTGCCCTCTTGGTGATGCACTTCATAAATCCTTGTGATTAGCTACAGTAGCGGACTTAAGTGCCACTTAAACAGAACCCCAAAGGGCAAGTTGTTGCGACCTCTGAGCTTCGGAAACGTGGTTTCAGCCCAAGTGATAATTACAAAAACAAAGCGTGCTCTGTTTCCCTAACAGAAGAGGATGTTGGGAGGATGGGTGCAAGAGACGGATACGGGAAGCAGAAATCAGCATAACAGCAGTTTTCTAATAGTGAGCCATTCTTTGAAAAATTTGTGGAAATCAAGAGGAATAACTGAGTTATTAAGCCATTAGGCAACCTTTAGCTAAGAGTCCACTGTGCTTTAGTATTCTGGGACGGATATAGACCAAAACCAGATCCAGATGTTATTTTAGGAGCTAGGCCAATGTTTTTATAGAGATCATATTGAAACTTGTTGTTCATCCTGTCTGACTTTACTCTAAAATCGAAAGGAGAACTGAACCATTTATCAGTTTCTAAAGCATCTTCCGCTGGACACCATCTTCTAAAGGCAACAAGGACGAAAGGAAATGGAAATCAGGCTCAAAACAATGTCACAGAAAACATCCACTGCTGCCAGAGTAATGACAACATTTACCCCACCAAGAGCTGATCGATAAAAGAGAACGCAGCTGACCCCAAAGGCATCAAGTCCACAAATCATAATTAGGTCCACGAAATGACGCAGCGGAGTCTCCAGAGGTCCATAAACATGCTGTGATTATAGTGAGAGAGCCGATGGCACAGCTCAGACCGGGTCTCTACGAGGTCTGCTGACAGCTGACGGAGAACAGGTCCAAGTGCACACCAAGAGGAACTCATGAAGGAGGATTTCTGCATACAGTCTGTCTATTAAATTACACTCCATCATTAATTACAACTATTAATACATCTCACAGACCTGTGTGAATAACATTTGGCTACCATTATTCTTTTTCTTACGACTACACATTCATAAGAACACACAGGTGTTAAAAACTTAAACCTTTTATAATGACATTTTCACCAACAGTGCTATGCCAAGTATTCATACCTCTGGATGTGTGTTTTATTTTAACATTTTGTCATGTTAAAACCACAAATTTCAACATATTTGGATTTTTCAACAACTCTTCCATAAAGCCCAGATTTGAGCAGTGCCACTAACAGTTGTCCTGTCAAAAGATTCTCCCACCTGAGTTGAATATCTCTGCAGCTCCTCTTTAGTTACCATGAGCCACTTTGCTACTTCTCTAGTGCTGCGTTCCATTTGTTGTTGGAACTCAGAAAGTCCAACTTCCAAGTCGGAAAAATCAACTGGAACGTCCCCTGAAGTCGGACTTCCTACTCAGAAAGTCTGAGAATTTTTTTTAAAGTCAACTCCGAGATCCAATATGGCAGCTCCTTGCATCAGTAATAGTAAGATGTAGTAAAAACGTGTTTATTTTACACATTTGTAATAATGCGTCTACAGTCAATGTTATATGTAGCACCTGCAATTCTAACCTGAACAAATTAAAAGTGGTGTTTGCATGTCAAAAGTAAAGCTTATGGGGGAGAGGGGGGCTATTATGCATTTTCCAAGCACATGGTGTCATTTTATAGCAAAATCAAATAACTACGTTACCTTCAGTTATGAAAATGCTGTATATGTCAAAAAATAACTTAAAAGAAATTTGACTTCGCCTCATCTGATGTCTTGAAATTGGCCTCTGTCTCTTTAAGAACCTTAAAGAGCCCTTTCCAACACTGCCCCTTCAGCACGTCATTATAACAATGCTTCTCCATGATGCAGTTTACAACCGTTCTGAGGAGCATTGTAGTTTGTATGATAAGTTCAGCAGATGTGCAGTTCCACTAGGTGTTTGCTAATTAGTGCTGCCGCTAGTCTGGGGGGGCTGTGTGGAAGACGGGTGGGGTGCTCTGTTGGGCAGGAGCTTGGTAATGAAGCTCCATGGTGGAGCTTTGGGTAAACAGCCGGTGCATTGTATGAGCAGGTGTTAAGGCACCCCAAATGGCTGCCATGCGAGATTTAAGTATTTCTTCAACATGCATGAAAGAATCAAAGCAACACTCCAGGTATGCTTTTCATGAGGGAATAACATTATAACATGATATAAAGCTCAAATAGGTCAATTTGGCAACTCCCCACCCCTCTTTAAAACAATGTTCCCAAGAGGTACTATGAACAATGGCTAGTTGGACGTTGCCATATTGGAATCCTTACCTCTCTATGTTAACTGGAACGCTGTTAACTCGGGTTCCCAGCTCATTCTCTACTCTGAGTTCCAAGGTAAATGGAACATTGTGTTATTAATGCTTTCATTTACTGACATTTTGGGAATGTCTTAGTGAGTTTGTAATTGGGCCAAGCTCTTTCCATTTTTGAATCACAGATTGAACAGTGCACTCTGAGATGTTCTAAGTTTATGTTTTGTTTATCTTATGCTTAAACTTCTCCACAACTTTCTCCCTGACCTGTCTGCTGTGTTCCTTCATCTTCATGATGCTGTTTGTTCTCTAATATTTTCTAACAAACCTCTGAGGCTTTCATAGTACAGCTGGATTTATACCTAAATTAGATCACACACCTGGACTCCATTTATAAATGAGATCATTTATTTTTTAGCAAAGTTTTTCAATTATAATAAATCTTGGTTAGTGACTGAGTTAATAAACAGACACATCGAATGTGTCTATTGGCCATGTACTGCAATTTCCACCTCAATTTAGTATAAACTAGAATGTTGTTGCTTTGCTTTCATCCAGTGGTTCATCCAACCATCCAGCTCCAGATGCAGGTACATTCATGATATCCAAGGGCAAATGAACCAGCAGTTTTAAACTTCATAATCTTCTGAACCATGCAGCTATGTTGGGAGAAAAAAGTTCAAGGTTTCTACATTTTACAGAACAGCATTTCTGTCATTTAGATCTACATGAAGAAAAGTTCAACCTCTCTTTGCATCACTCTCAACAGTGGCTGCATTCCAGAGGAAATGTGATTTTTAAATCCACTATTTGTGTCTCCCTTTCCTTTCTCAAAAAGAAATTACAAATGACAGAAAATATTTTCAAAACTAATTTTTATTTCATTCATCCCCTCAAGGAGTTGACCTGATTTCAAAGACCAACTAAATACAAGCTGTAGAACATGCTTATAAAACAAGATGGTAGGCCCTGGGCAGGCTGAAATCAGTCTGAACTACAGAGGCCAAAGGAGTACATAGATGAAAAAAAAAAATAAATCCAGATTTACTAAAAATTACATCTTCAATTAACTGACAAAATCGATTTATCGCCCATCCCTACATTAAAATAAAAGGAAAAACACTTTCTGGATTAAAAACAATGCTGCCATAGCAACACTAATGTGTTTGGTAGTTTTTTTTTCTACCTCTCGTCTTGTTGTGAGGTCTCCTTTCATCACAGATATTCTCTGGCTTTATATTTAAAATACTGGGCCTCTGTACTAACAATCATCTGTTAAGTTTACTCTTAAAACTCTTTAGCACATGAATTAATTTTTCCTGTAATAAATTCATCAAAATTAACTCATTAAAGTCCAAGCCTTGGTTCTTAATTCATTTTATTTGGGGTTATCAGAATGGGCAGCACTCAGGGTTTATATGGCATGAAAAACGAAGAAAAAACAACAACACAGCTTTCCTTCCACATCACAGTTGTGCACAATTTTGTTTTGGACTGAATTCTTTGGCAAGGCACAAGTATATAAAAACAAATGCAGACGTGACCTGGTCAGCCCTCTCTTCTGGCAGAGCAAAAGGGGACAGTGGCTGATTTTCAGACCTTTGCGGAAGTTGATAACATCGGTGGATAAGATCAGTTTCTCATGTAAGTATTAGCCGATCACAGAGCTACCAAAATTAAGTAAATTGTGCACCCCTAACAAAAACCATCATAATGGTTGCATAAATAAGCCTGAAACTCTTTGTCTTAAAATGTCACAGCAGGTTTTACACTGAAGAGCTATAATTAGGGTAAAAACAACTCTTTTAGGTAATTTGGGTGATGGATGCCTTTAAACTAGGTTTAGGTTATAGTTTATCTAAGCTTATGTTCCTGCCGACTCATCAGCAATTGTATTCACAGTCAACTGACAGCAGATCCCAGACAGAGCTGTGCATATAACAAACAGCAACTGACCAGCAATGACAAGCTGAAAGCATGTTTCACTCAATCTTCTATACTTTTACCTATTCCTTGCTTTCATTTTAAATGTATGATTTGAGTTGGCTAAAAACAAGTCAGATTTCATGTAAGAATGAGATAAGCATTGTGTATTGACTGAAATTATAAGGAATAAAGAAACAGGTGCTGTACCATCAAAGCAAGATGCTTTTACTCCAGCATACCAAACCCCACAATCATATGGACACAAAGACATCTCTAGTCACAAATTGTGCAGGAAAACACTTTCAAGCTGACCTTGACAGCTGCTGACCCGTTGTGTGACAAGGCTCACGTCTGCGCTTGGCAGCCGGGGGCAATCAGGACAGTCCTGTCCAACAGGCTGACGTAAGACTTGGACAAGCTCACAAAGGCTTGTGTGCATCTATCTGCGAGTGCATTAGTGCTGATGTTTTCAGAGAGGAAGCTATCTGCTTCTATCTGAAGAACTGATATAAGCAGAGAAATCCTAAGGAAAGACCATTGCTTGTGTGCCACCTCCTGAAAACATGGGGACTGCCAAGTCAGAATCAGGAAATGCAGCTGTATGCACCAGTACTTCCAAAACTTGATATGCAATAAACAGAAAGCAGATCATAGTTAGGTTATACAGCACAATGATTTATTTTCTCCACTAGGAAGAAGACTGACATGTTTACCAGTCTTCTGTAGTAAAGTTAGTGCTGTGTGGTTATGCATTTCCTCCACAAATCGACATTGTACAGTGTTATAAACAAGTCATTTTACACTTTTCAATCACCTATTTGTTTCCCTATAAGCATGACTTTATCCATAAAAAGAAAAACCTAAACCAGGCAGGGGATTGTGGACATTGAGGATTCGCTTAATTACTTTCCATGCGTCATGTTCTGCTGAAGGTAGGGCTTGTTTACTGTTATTTTGAGTCCAGTAGACTGTGGGACGCTTGTAGCCTCTATTTGTGGGACAGCTCTCGATTTTATCCTGCTGCTCAGTTTGACATTTGACAGGTAGTGTTCAGACACCATGACATCAAATTATTTGCTTTGTAGAGTTTTCTACGATGTCACACGTCTTTCAGACCTTATTGTGTAGGAGAACCATTTTCTGCTTCCTTCAAGTATTATTGAAAGTTTTATTACAGATTAAAATAAAAAAAAAAAAAACATAATAAAGCAACAAAACATATTGTTTACACAACAATAGGCCTGCACACTGGATGTACAACATCAGCTATCAAATGTTTTCCTAACATTGTGTATCCATAATTCACAATACTATCACAATATGCTGATTATAAGATGCTTAAGATGTTACATAAAGTAAATTATGACTGGAGGAGAAAATTATTAATTACTTTAGCAATTGTATATTCTTTCAAACAGCCATCAATAGTAGAATGTGTTAAAAAAAAAAAATCATATTTTGGGACAGAAGCTGGCATGTCTATAACAGCCACCAAGGGGTAACATCTGAAGTGGTCCAAATGCAGGGTTCTAATCGGTACATATCGGCACATGCTACCTCGTTTAGGCATCCCAATAGTTTGTGGTGGCCTTGCTCTGCACACTAGATCCACAAGCTGCTTTCTGCCAACATGGTGATTTATTTATGAGGTTTTGCTTGTATTATAAGAAAATGATTTAACAGGATGTACCTTCTATAGTGGCCGGTGTGAATTTGATATAAGCTGAAATACTAAAAGGACAGAAAACTGTGAAGGAGTGGATTGTGCAATAAAATTCCAACAAAAACAAGGGCTTATATTTAAAGCAGCTTGTACATCCTGCCTTTACGCAACATGGTCATCCAGCAGGGACCAACTAGCTGCCAACAGCCAGCAAGCTGAGCATAGAAAGGAGGCGGAGAACTCAGTTAGGCCCCTGGCTCCTACAGGTCAAGGTCCAACAGGAATCCAAAACAAAAGAAGTATTAATGAAAAACTCTACTTGAAACAAAGAACTTTAAAGTGCTCCTTCGCAATCTCCTCCCCCCACCGTCTCCAGAAGAAGCTGCTGCGGAAATCCAAGCCAAATGTTGCTGTAGTTCACTCATGCTGATACGTACGGCCGTGCCTGTGCCTACATGCATAGCTGCACCATATGGGATTGTTCGAACACAGGTGTGTCTGAATAACTTCATCAACCCAAATGTGCTTTTCGTCAACTTTAATCCCCAATGGAGGACAGGAAACTCCCTGGCTGAGAGAAAGAGAGAAGTGAATTCAGAACTTCAGCAGTGAGCTAAGCAAATACTGAAAGAAAACTTCATGTTAATGTGATTAAATAGGATTAGAGCATGATTAAAACTAATTGTGTGACGACAATGTCTGTTAAACTGTTGCACAGAACTTATTTAGAACTCAGAATAAGATATGACAGACGTACAAAGAGATTACGACATAGGACCGTTCAGGACGAAGGAAGAAACGAAATACTGCCACATCTTATCAGGAGTCTGGAGTCAGGAGCAAGAACCATTGAGAAAAAGGGATGAACACAAAGGAGCAATAATATAAAAATGAAAATAACCTCAGAACGTACAGCGCCAGCCCAGAAGTATTCATACTCCTTGAACTTTTTCATATTTTGTCCTATTACAACTAGGCCTGTCACGATAAATTTTGCTGGATGATAAATTGCCTCAGAAATTATTGCAATAAACGATAATATCATTTTGAGACCATTTTCAACTAATAATAATACTAATAATTAGTTGCCTTTATTTTATTATTTATTTTTCTCATTTGTTGTATTTATTTAATAAAATTGGCCTTGAAAAATATTAATTATCAGAAGTTATTGAGCTCATTTTAATTTATCATGCAATTAATTGATTAATTAGTTATTGTGACAGGCCTAGACACGCATGTTTGTTTTGGTTGTATATACCCATAATGCCCTGCTCTATAGTCCACTTTCTGCTTTTGGAGCAGTCTACAGCCCACTTAGCGTTCACATATGCATTCGAACTGCGCCAGACTTCACTACAACCAAACTGAAACCATAGGTTTTTAGGCAGACCACAGTTCGCTTTTATAGTCCGCATCAGACCTTGATTTGGTATTCACACCTCCCTAAATAAACCAGATTTTCTAGGTAAATGAACTAGAGTTTGATTAAAGCAGGGTGTGAATGCACCCTGAGAATATGTGGCAAGACTCAAAAATCTATGTCTATAGATGCTTTCCATCCAATCTGACTGAGCTTGAGCTATGTTGTAAAGAATGAGCAAAAATCCCAGTCTCTAGATGTACAAATCTGGCAGAGACATACCCAGCCCTTCCGTGTGCTCTTTAGCGGAAACAAAAGGCTTTCTCTTCTCTAATTATGTTGTGAGAATTTTCTTTTTAAGCTTTACTCGGAACACCTCGCCGTCCTCAAAGGTGGTGGTGGTGGGGGGTGGGAGCGGGCAGCTGAAACACATTTGTAAAATAGTTTTCTGTCCAGCGAGTCTTAAATATGCCGTACATTTGCACATTTTTTCCCCTTATTTTATTGAGGCTTCAGACTCAGACGCCGTTCAGGGAAAAAAAGAGATAAAGTGGAGAAAATATCAATAACAGCTTAATCACTGCAATCAATGCAAAAACTTGATGCATTTTACCAAAAAGGGTATAAAAGGTTAAACTTGGCTAAACAATAAGGGTTATAACTCACTTCAACCTTAACATCATTTCAGATGTTCAAACTCTTTGGGAGTTTTTACTCTGATTTAGTGCAACTTCCATTGAGGTTTTCAGATTTCCTGTGTAGATAATCAATTCCTAAATTCTTCATAATATAAACTTTGTCCTGACCACACTTGAATCCCTTTTGGCACAGAACAGTCCTAGCAGAGAGAGGAAGACATATTTGAGAAGAGAGAGAAAACTCTGTTATTAAATTGGCTTCCAGAAAGTATTTTTTCAGCTTTATATAGACCAGCAGGACCAGTATTCTAAATTAGAATTCATCTTAGTTGTTTAGAAGAATTTTCTATTACTTATTTGTATTTACAGATAAAAAAAAAAGTGAGTTTTAAGTTCTGATGTATGTTAGGATCAGAAAACTAATGTCAGTATTTGAAATGACAGTCCTCAGTCAAGGCTGCCAAGAAAGAGTCCAGACACCAGAAACGTTCTAAAGTAGAGAAGAATAAAGTGTTTCATGCATCTCCATTAAAAGAGCAACAAACAATGAGTTGATGTGTGGAGATAAAAGAGTGTATTGATGTTCTTATCAGAGCACAAAGCCTCTCTTCCTACTTGTTCTTTCTACTTCCTGCTCAGCTTACACTCCCCAGCCCAACCACTTAAGCTAACTGCACCCAACTCTTTTCTCCTGGCAGTAATGCAGAGGAGGAAAAAGATCATCTGAATAAACCAGCTTTCCAGCTGTGATCATTAAGGTCCACATTTCCAACAATGCTGCCACTTTCCTTTCTTACAGGGCGCACACTGAGGCATTATGGGTCTCTACGGAGGCTGTGCAAAAGGTCCAGGCACTAAATGCAGACATTGTGTGAGAAACGATGACTAACAGGCAGTTTCGTGACAGCCGACAGAGATCCCACGTTTGTTCTTAGGAAAGAAAAGCTTTAATGTTTAAAAATGTCAAACGTGGATTTTGACGTACCAGACTTTTGAATTGCACTCTTTTAAACTGGATGATGTGCAACTCATTTAGTTTTCTGTTACATTACACAGTGAGTCTTGTTGCAGACTAACCACACGGCAATAACCTCGGGGTTACTTACCCTTATCTCCTAAATCTATATGGTTTTAATATGTTGATTATTAGATAGGAGGGGAATGAAATGAGCTTTGGCACGAATGAAAAACATTTACTCTTCCACACAAACTGTCTTCAAATCTTGAGGATTTTTCCATAGATTTTCCATAGATTTCTGACTGGACCCTTTCCAGCAGCTTTATTTTATATTGTGAAACCAGTTAAGAGTTTCCTTTGATGTTGCCCAGTACATTCCCACACCATGATGTCCTCACCTCCAAACTTCACTGTTGATATGGTTTTTGGGGGGTTATGTGTTGGTCCATTTCTCCCCCAAACATGGGTGATCAAAAACGTTCAATTCTGTTGTCATCTAGTTAGACTATGTGCTCTCAGTTTTTTGGGGAGTTGTCTAAATATTCAGCAGAAAACTTTAAACAACCTTAAAAATGATTTTACTTCAGTAGTGGAGTCCTGTGAAGTGAACATTTAAGACATTGTTGTGCATCGTTATTTACCAGGGATGATCTGAAAACAGTGGGCCAATATTAATATTGCTCCTATGGCCAATAACTGTATATATATATATATATATATATATATATATATATATATATATATATATATATATATATATATATATATATATATAGCCCCACCCTTTAGGCAGCGTATAAAAAATACAGGTGCTTCTCTACTTCAGTTAAAGACCCCACAATCCTGCGCTGCATCACAATCACTGTCACATGCCCAAACAAATACCATATGGCCAACCCACCCCAAACCATTATTTTACAAAAAAGAAATTTGAATTTAAGCAAACATATTCTGTATGCCTTGATGTGTGCTTGGGAAGGCTGATATGGCATTGGGGCCAGACGGGGAAAGAAAGGGTTCTCCATTACAATCAACAGAGCGGCTGCCTGTTGTTGGCTCCACAATGCCTGTTCCACTTATGTCCCACTTATGTCCTCCCACATAAGCTGAAGGAAGAGACCAGTGAGAATGGCCGGGATGGCTTATAAAAGGGGCTCATCTTTGAATGCTATACTTTTAATTCGTGATCAATATGATATCAGCTAAAATGCGTTGACACAGACTGGAGTGTGGCAAAATTGACACACCATTGGTTACCCTTCCTAATTTACCCTGGGAGGTAGTTACACAGTGTTAACAACCACAAGATGTATAGGTGAGACAGGGATGTTGAATAAGTGTGAAATAATGACAATTCCAAGTAAAGAAGGCTGCAGTGGTGCAAAAGTCCCAACAGAACAGCACCACTAATCTGATGCAGATTAGCTGTTGAAGATGGCACACACCGATTTTAAACACATAACCAGCAGATCATCTGGACAGTCGGCCTGTGGATCGTGATGCAGAACACAGCTAGATATCAGACATGGAGAAAATACCCTCTGCATTTTATTTATTTATTTATTTTTTTATTTTTTTTTTTTTTACATATGGCACATATGGATGTTGCTAAATTATAATTTATTTTGAAGTATATGCTCTGACAGGATGGACTCTGACAATGACAAAAAAAAACATGATCCATAAAGAGGCTATTATAATTGCATTTCTATTGCTGAACAGGGATGAAGAACTGGCTTTTGAAGACATACTATGGAAGAGTTCTGTGGAAAAAAAAAATTAAACCAGGAAAAGAACCTTTCTGTTTCGACTGTATCTGGTGTTGCTGTAGTTCATTAATGAACAGAATGGAGTTGGGATTTCAAAGCTGAAAATTGGAGGGAGTGGTGCCTTAATAGTGCACCCTCTACACAGGAAACAAAGCAAAGACTTTTCAGCAATAAGAGTAGTTCTGTTAAGGGTATATAAGTCTTTCTGAGGACTCCTTGTACTCAAAGTAATCACGGTATTCATGGGTGAGTGAAAGCAACATACAGGCCGTCTAGTACCACTGCATACTCTTATGTAAAAAGCATGACATTCTTGATATACAACTGTCGTCCTTTGGGAAGATGTGAGCATTTTTCTTAAGCTATCTTAATATTCAAGGTGACATTGATAGTTCAGTCCATCATTTCACTTACTGTTGTGGAAATATTTTTCACCTAACCAAGCACTGTTAGGTGAAAATCACTCAATCGGGTTTATTATTATATTGTGCACAATATCGAGAGCTTACAAGACAATCAGTAATGAACAGGACAGAGTACCAGCTCTAAAAGAAAGCTCTGCCAGACAGAGTCAACACATTGGTTTTATACAAAGGATAAGAAATCCAAAACATGGGAGAGACAGTCCAGTTCCCATGCAGCTGCAGGAAAACAACATCCAACCTTGTGTGTGTAACCCAAACAGGTTCATTTGGTGAGAGTTCACAAGTAGTTAGAATAAAGACATAGCACAATATAACCAGTAGATTAATATAATCATAATGTGTTACCTTATAATAAAAGCAGAAGTTCAATCCCAAACATGAATAATGATGTCATGACATCAAGTTGAAAACAGTAGAACACCATCAGTGAAGCAGGCTAGGTTGGTTAATGAGAAGGTGTGGGGGGAGCAATTAGTGCTAAGTGACTTCTCTATACAGATGAAGGAAACTTGGTTCTCTGACACATTTATCCGGGTTTGAGCTGAGGTTTTGAAACCGTAACATTTTTATGTCATACCATACCTCGAGACAAGCAACCAGGCCATACCTAATGTGCACGTGTATGTTGGGGTGGGGAGATAAAAATCTATTTTTCGATGCATCAAGATTTGAACTTGGATGATTCTGACAAGGGCTAGAATAACTCCTCAAATGCTTCAATAGAAATTTTAAAAATCCTTGAGGAAAAATCTTTTACCCTAATTCTTTGTTTATTTCATATTACTCTGCACTGTTCAGCTGCACGTGGACATGTGTTTCACAGGGGACTGTTACAGCGGTAGCACAACATGTTTCTGTTTACATCAACTGTGATCGAGAGAGATGGGAGATCCTGGGCAGGAAAAAAAGGAAAATTACAGAAAGGTTATAATTTCTATCAAAAAAAGAGAGAAGCAAGCATCCTCTACAGTAACTGATTTAGGCCTGATAGATCCTCCGGCGATAAGCCAACAAGAGGCACTGTCAGCTCGTCACTATATATTGACGGGCGCCTCTGGGAACCACAGCTGTGACACACCTTTGAAGAAGACAGAAGTGGTACCGTCAAAACATGTCAGGTATGTCTGAAGAGATATAAAAAATACTGCGTGTCTAATAACAAAGGAAACGATAAGACTTTAATATATAGACACAATGAGTTTCATTGATATAATAACTGATTTAGCTTAGCATCACATGTTTCGACGGTACCCCTTCTGTCTTCTTCAAAATTTTTCCCTCAAGGATATTTTAAATTTCTATTGAAGCATTCGAGTTGTGGTTCTAGCCCTTATCAGAATCATCCAAGTTCAAATCTTGACACATCAACAATCTTGATGCAATTTTGACGTCAACAAAAACAAAAATTTTGAGACTTCCACACCGAAAACACCATTCTCTCAGCTTGCAGCAGGAGTCTGCAAAAGAGAGAATTAGGATGAGACCCTATGATTCAGAAAGCAGTGTGGAGCTTGTGACTATATGCTTTTTCTACACATTGACCAACTACTAATAGATATCCTGTCTTTATTGGCTGCAAAAGTATCCACCACAATGCTCAAATTTCAACTGTGGCCTCAGCACAGGGCAAGCTGAAATGTAGTGCATTTGTGCTCTATTAAGCACAGCTCAGAACTACTGATGCTATACAAATGAATGGGTTTTAGAGTGCGGCTGAGCTGTTGCCTGATTCAGTATGGAAGCTCATAAACAGCTTTACCCGCAGACATAATCAATGTAGTGTTGAAGCTGCAAGGAGACAGATGATCATGAAAAAAAAAAAAAACATAGTCCAAGTGTGGGTAAGAAAAGTTAAAGTGCTGAGCTGTAATGATGTTCTCCATATATGTAACACTTCAGCTCTGAGCATCTTTACGGACAGATTTTCAGCAAACGTGGAGAAAAACAGGTTACTATGCAACAGTGGTGGACACACTTCCACTAATCCACTAGTGTGCTAATAGCGAAGCTAATTTTTTGTTTAGCACTTTAGCTAATTTTGAAAACATCTAACGCACTTAGATTCCCCTAAATTAACTTTTCCAGATAAATTCTAAAGTGGAAATCTACTTGGCTGTTTTGTAAACCTTCAGTTTAATGAAGTTCAACATTGTCCTAAAGTTTTGGGTATGGACTGAAAAGAATTGTTCAGGTAGTTATACGTTTATATTCATGCTCTTATTTTGAAGTGGCTGAAGACTGTTGTTTCCTTTCCTCATGCGCTCTCTCTCTCTCTCTCTCTCTCTCTCTCTCTTTTTGTCCACAACACTGTTTCAAACAAGAAGAATACAGGACCAAAACAGAACACAGACAGTACAGAACAAGATATAAACATAAAAACAATATCTAAGAGCATTATAATTCTATAATGAAAATTATAGTGCCAAAATTCAATCGGTGTTCAAGGACTGTCGTCTTTCAAGAGCAGATATAATGTTAATTGAAGTTAACACTTTAGCTTCTGCTAAACACCATGTTGGTGTAGCACTTGAGCAGAACTAATGTTTATGACTAGTGCTTTAGGGTTAGCGCAACTAACTTTTTGGTTAGCAGTGCTCACCACTGTTATGTAATAATGTATACTGTAGTTTTCTTCTTGTCTGAGGTAGGTAATCTGTATTTTTGACGAACTGAAAGGTCTTGCCTTGGGACGTGTATGTGTGGGGGTGAGGAGCATGCAACATCATACTAACCTCGAATGACTTCTAGGAAATAAAATTAACTTGATCTTAAAGGGGAGCAGGGGATGCCGTTGGGGGACGGCTGCCCCTCTAATTCAATGATGAGGGAAGCAGTGTGATGATTTACAATGTCATATCGTCATAATGGGAATTCGTTGGAACCTCAAAAACAATACATTTATTTCCTTTCAGGATGGAAGTAAAGCCAAGAGACCCTACGCCAGGGGTGCCCACGTCTAGTCCTTGAGAACTGCTATCCTGCAACGTTTGGATGCCTCCTTTCTCCAATGCACCTGAATCAAACAGCTGAAGCCCCTCATCAGCATCAGTCACTCAGTTCTGCTGAGGCCGGGCATCAAGTCATTCCTTTGATTCAGGAATGTTTTGATTGTTGCTGTAAACAGTCAATAGGTTGATACTTTGCAGCAACAGCTAGACCTTTTCCTTTCATACAAGAAAGACTATTTAGACTGTGAAACTTAAATGCAAAGGATACACACGTTTTGTTTGTTTTTACCTGACTTAAATCTGAGAGCAAAAAAAAGTAGAAGAAAATAACTAAAACAATTCAAAAGGAGAAAGGCCTTGGAGGTCTTTTCAGGTTCAGACACCAGAAAACTGCCTCACATAAACTGATAGGAAAACACCATGCTACCGCCCCAGGTGCACTTCTGCTAAATGAACCAGACCAAGTCCATGGACCTGTAGTTTTACAAGTCCCAGTTCTCATTTCAGTGGAAGAGGGACTCTTGCCAGAACATCTGAATGACCCAGCCTCAAGGTCATCTCTCAAAAGAGGCACTGGTTGTTTTTATTTGACATGGGTAGTGGATGTTCTGCAATTCCTGAATTTGGAATTTAGAACCGAGTTGTTAACGGTAGGAACATAATCTTGCTTGACAATCTGGAGATCAAAACAAAAGTCGCTTGGACTCAAAAGGTGAACAAAAACTGAAGATCTACTCAGAAGACCTTCTGGGTCATAAACATCACTTCTGTTGAAGATTTCAGGATTTCTTTGGACCTAAAGATGAGCAATCAAGAGATAGCATACAGCTTCAGCTATTACAGCTGTGATTACTAGTGATCAGACACATAAAGTCACATAAAGACATATAAAAAGTCAGACTTCTATCACCTGAAGAACGTTTCCAGGATTAACAAACTAATGTCCCAACAAAATTTAGAGAAACTCATCCATGTGTTTATCTTTAGTTACATTGATTAGTGTAACTGTCTTCTTCACAGGTCAACCTAAAAAGTCAATCAGACAGCTGCAGCTGATCCAGAACGCTGCTGCTCGTGTTCCTACTAAAACCAGGAAAACAGAGCACATCACCCCGGTTTTAAAGTCCTCACACTGGCTCACAGGAGCTCAGAGAATAAACTTTAAAATACTTATGTTAGTTTGTAAATCAATGAATGGCTTAGCACCAAAATACATTGGAGACCTGTTGTCGTATCAATCTTCCAGACCACTCAGGTCTTCTGGTTCTGGTCTACTCTGCATCCCCAAAACCAGAACCAAACATGGAGCAGCAGCATTCAGTTTTTATGCTCCACAAATCTGGAGCAAACTCCCAGACACTGCAAAACAGCCAAAACACTGAGTTCCTTTAAGTCAAGGCTGACACCCACCTCTTTAGAGGTGCCTTTGATTAGTCAAACATTGATGAAACATTGATCAATATTTTATTTTTTAATTCTATTTGCTTGTTCATTTTGATGTATATTTGCTTGATGATCTTCATGATTTTGATATATTGATATTTGCTTGATGATTTTGATGTGTACTTGCTTGATGTTTTAATGATGTAAAGCACTTTGAACTGCCTTGGTCCTGAAATGTGGTATTCAAATAAACTTCACTTGAACACTATGTATTTCATCCCAATCTATTCTAATCACTGTGTGGTCTACTTTTTTGTAGTCGGTAGACTGTGCATAGAAACAAAAGTACACCGGTTGGGTTAGTGCAATGTAATCAACGATTTATTTAAATTTTTAACCATATTTAACATTGCAAAATTTATGATGCTTATATTTGAATAAATGTACCAAAAACTTTGTACAACAGTTGGCTTTGTATCAAAGACATGTCGCAGAATTTATAAAAAACTATTTTCACCTGCATTTCTTTTGCAATATGTTCCACATTTTTTGTGGAACTGTACCTTAAGTGGAGATTAGTGCCCATGTTGACACCATTTGCTCTTTAAGTTCAATGAGATCATCATGATCATTAAAAGGTCTATTCATCTTGGCAATATAGTATGATGTTCTAAATACAGCATCTGTCTCAGTCAGTACAGTGTCTTATAGAGTTCTCGCCATACTTCCAAACAAATTATGACTACCCTTTTGTGTAAGCTCCTGAGCTATTTCATGAGCCCTGGACATCTCATGCTGCCAAATGTTGTTCCTGAGAGAAGGCAGTGCCGTTTCTCTGTTCTCATTTAAGCCTGATGACTGGATCTTGAAGGAGGCCCATTCCTCAGATATGGAGACCCTCTTCTCTGTCAGGGCACCGGTTGACTTTATGGTATTGCAAACAGCACATCCTGCAAGTAAATAGAAATGATCATAATTGTATATTTTTTTAAGTTTTCCTAATACCTGTATTACCAATAGCATCTACTGCTGGACTAAATCTAATCATACATTCACAATCACATTCATTATTAAGCACTTAGACTATTGCACTATGACTGAAACCTGAAAATTAAGTGATCAGACTTTAATATATTTCTACACTTTTCAAGGACTTCCCTGTAAGAGCTATACTGTAAAATGTTGGCCAAGTATATTTTACTAAACTTTTAAAATCTCTGATTTTCAGACAACTATTCACAAATGATAGTCATAATAATCATAATATATGAATTTTGTAAAGATATCTTTTTACCACATTCATTATGACTATAAATCAATGCTTTCTAATCTGCACATATTTTTTTGATTAACTAAACTTTATATACACACACTTGTTCCAATGTTTGCTGGCATTTGCCTAACTTTCTGTCCCTCCATTCTAACCAAGGATCTCTGTTTTTAAATTCCCTAGCCTGACTCTCACTCTACACAGTTACAGTTGTTTATTCTATTGATTATTCTAACGATTAAAAAAAAAAAAAAAAAAAAAAAAAAAAAAAAAAAAAAAAAAAAAAAAATTATATGCAAAAGTTACAGGAGGTCATATCTAAAAAAGAAACAAGGAGTTTTACTACAGAGTACAAAGCATAGCGCTTTGTTGATTATTGGAACGACACGCTTTGACACAAACATCTTTATAGTCAAGTATTTATTTATTAATCCGGTAAGTGTGCACTCATTAAAAACACTGCCCTATTAAAAGTTACGGGAAATAGCTGGACTGTGTGATGACACGCAGTTGCTGCTTGAGCTAGCTGCAGCTAACTTATATACTAGCCACTTCTACTTACCAAGGGTAACACTGACATCAGCCTCATTATCGATGGTTTCGGCCATCAAACTGGCAGGTTCTTCTAAAGCCTCTGTGACCTCAGGGGCAGCTGGTTTATAAAAACATTGATAAAGTGCAGCTTGCTTTCTCTTCATTTTGTAGACTACACCACTGATTGTAATCATGCAGGTGTGTAAAAGAGAACTCTAATGCCTATATCACTACTAAAAAAAAATAAAATAAAAAATAATTAAAAAAATAAAAATAAAAAAATAAAAAATTAAAAATCAAAGTAACAGTAAATAAGTACTAGAGATAACATTATCATATGCCATAGCCCACATGCCAAGTTATTTCTGGAACAGAAGGCATATTAGTTGCTTTTCTGTTTTAAATAAACTGAAGTTATCTTAAAAACTTGTTTTAAACTTTTGAAAAAATACCATGAAACCAGTGTATTTCTCACATCGGTTAATGTCCGATGTCACATGTGCATGTGTTTACTCCTATTCTTATAGGATTTGTTTCCACTGAAATTCACCACAGTTTATAATAAAACACTGGAAAACCTAATTTTCCTAACTTTCTCCAAACACAAAAAGAGAATAAAAGCTCCTCCCACTGGATACACAAGTCAAAGAAAATTTATTCCAGTAACCGACTGAGCCACTGGCATATCT
Organism: Anableps anableps; assembly: GCA_014839685.1. Classification (NCBI taxonomy): domain Eukaryota; kingdom Metazoa; phylum Chordata; class Actinopteri; order Cyprinodontiformes; family Anablepidae; genus Anableps; species Anableps anableps. Next base: position 5,708,659 of record CM026086.1, read on the forward strand.
TGGGTTTGATTACAGAAGGGCTGCTGGATTTAGAGAGAGAATATCTGAGCTAATCTATAAACCTAGAACAAAGCTAAATCAAATTCCACATCAGCAAGTGAAAAAAAAAAGACCAGGCTGTATTTGCAGTGCTTGAAGAACCACCTTTTGCAGAGATAACTTAAAGTAATCATCTGTTTGACCTTATCAATCTCTGGCAGAGGAATGTGAAGGAATTTTGGCCCGCTCTTCTTCACAGCATGTCTTTAGTTCACTGAGATTTTTCTGGCATTACTTCATCCACAGTTTTCTCTTCAGGTTCTACTGCTGAATTTCAATCAAGCTGAGATCTGGACCATTGCAACACGATGATTCTCTTTTTTTCACCCATTTTAATTAAGGGTGCACGATAACTATCGGGCCCATAACAAGAATTAATGACGTCATTCTTATCGGTCCGATATGAGAACGAATAGCACAGGTTACGTGTTCGGTGGCGCAGGTGACGGGTGTTTTGTTTTTATTAATCAAGCTCTCCCACCGCCACGTGAGAACTGCACAGAGTTCAAGTGTAATCGGAGAAAACAACTCTGACTAGAAATAAATCATTTTAAAATTCTCTCATGTCAAAAAAACAACTGAGTCATAATTTTAATAATGGTTAAAAATAATAATATATCAATTACCCCAGGGTGTTACACGCAAACAACAGAAATATGAACATAAAAGGTCAGAACGACTACCAAACTGGGAACTTCCAACACCATGTGAATGCAGCACAGCTTGTCAGTAAACAGACAACATAAAGGCTTCGGTTTCGGAGGAAGACGATATGCTGGCTTTGTGTCACAAATGTTGAAAGAAAGTTCCGCGAGGAGAAAAACAGCGTGTTTAACACGTCAAATTTGATCCGTCACCTTAAACACAACCATCGCTCTGACGGAGTATTCAAAGCGTTTGAGGACGCCTGCGATGCTAAAGAGGGTAAGACGGCCCTCAAGAAGCCATCGGGACTCAAATCCTACTGCGAAGCTTTTGACCAAAAGCTGCGCAATAGGAAGCTTAAAATTTGCCCAAGAGGATACGAGGGCTGAAGCGATTAAAGATCTCATAATGGGAATGACAGCACTTCAGGACCAGCTCTCCACCCTCGTCGAAGACGGGGGCTGTTCTCAGCTCATTAGCCACTTGGAGCCGCGGTTTATCATGTCGAACCGCCGCCACTGCTTTTCTGATGTGCGTCTTCCAGATAAGGATGATTCAATCGCCAAATTCATTCACGCTTTGATTGGCAGCAACGTTAATGGGATGAGCTTCTTCTTCTACGAATAATTTCCGGCAGGCTGTAGGCTATCTTAACGTGATGCTGCCCCCTACTGGTCTTGTTCACTTAAGCTTCACCACGGATATATGGGTTATAAATATCCATAATTATACATTAGTAATATAAATGAATGTACTTTGAATCTAACTTGTGTCAGAGTATTTTCGATTTTGAACGCGTGGAATGCATTTTTTTCTCTTTGTATTTATTTTTAAATACTAGAACAATTCTAGAGACTTTGTTATTTCTTTTACATCAATAAGTAATAAACCTTATTTAAATAGATGTTCATTTGAGACATGGTTTCTGTTGATATATTTTGGCAAATATTGGCTTCGTAGTTTTTCATTGAAAATGTAATATCTTCTTTTAAAGAGTCAACTGTTTTAGGTCTTGTTTAGAGTATTGATGTCACAGCCTTACATTTTTGCTCATTAGCTTTTCTTATTTCCAGGTATGTTATCGGTTATCGGCCTTTGGAATGAGAAAACTATCGGTTATCGGTATCAGTTTAAAAAAAAAAAAGTAATTGTGCATCCCTAATTTTAATGCAGCTTTGTGGATGTGTTCAGGATTATTACCCTGAGGCAGAGAGCTCAGCTGTCCAAGCATTAGCCTTGCATTTATCAGGAACTCCAGAATAACAGGACAGGCTGTAGGATACACACTAGCGCACCTCATGACGGTAACATCTGTTTTCTCAACAAGCTCTCCCCATTTATCAGAACCTTGAGTCCTTTTTTGCATGACTGCCTCAGTGAGTCTAGTTCAGAGGTAACTGAGCCCATGACTGGAAGGCACTTGAGCCAAATATGATTCGACAAGGCCCAAAGCTCCAGGGTCAGGCCTCAGTTAGAAACATGTGTCCCTGGGAGAGTGGGCTGAGCCCTGCCTTCAGCCAGACTACATTCTCTAGTTTGGGCAACAAACCCTAATGAGGCTGCACTCTGCAGGGGGGAACCAAGACCGTCTCGGGATTTGTTTTGAAGAGCTACACAACCAAGGACAGATGCAGTGAGGCAACACACCCTCTTAAAGGAGCAATATTATGTATTTTCCAGGCACATAGTGCCATTTTATAGCACAATAAAGTAACTATGTTACCTTCAGTTCTTACAAAAATGCTGTATATATCAAATATGACTTTTTTTAAAAAATTGACTTTATAATTTAACACCTTGAAATTGGGCCTCTGTCTGTTTAAAAACTTCCTTCTCGTTCCGAAACTCATCACAACAGCACTCCTCTATTAACTCTTTAACAACATTTTTATAAGCATTTTAATGAGACGTAGCTCATATAATGAGCTCAGAAGATGCACAGTTCTACCAGGTGTTTGCTGATTGCTGCTGGCCAATCTGAAGAAGCTGAGTGGGGAAGTCGTGGGGGAGGGGTGTTCTGTGAGACAAAAGTTTGGAAGCTTAGAAATTGCAGCTCCAAGGAGGAGCTGCGCCTCGAAGGTGGAGCTGTATCCACTCAGGCGTTTTGCACTGCTAAATGGTTGCCATGGGAAATTAAAGGATTTCTCAAACATGCATGCAAAAAAAATCAAGGCAACACTCCAGGTATGTTTTTGAAGAGGGAATAACATAACATGGTGTAAAGCTCAAAAAAGTCAATTTTACATAATACTTCCCCTTTAACATCGATCTTGTACAAAAAAAAACAAAACAATGCAGGGAGGACCTGGTTATAGCAGTACACCGCCTTGAATTGAACTTTAATGTATTTTATCTGGTAAAATAGACAGACTAGGTCTGGGCAATATGGCTGAAAAACATATCACGATATAAGCGTTTCATATGAGTCAATATTGAGTTGTTATTTTTGTTTTAAATATCTGAAATACTGCCAAACTGGTGACGTGCCCTTACCTGATTTATCCACAATTTCCTCTTTAACTGTTGTACTTATTTTCTCATTTTACTCCATGCTGGGTTTTTTTTTTTTTTTTTTTTTTTTTTTTTTAAACAGTTGTGAGGCACGGTGGCAAAACCTGAAATTGATGTTTGCCAAGTTTCTCAGAAGGTTGTTTCTAGGTAACCAAAGAGTGAGCGAGATAGTGGATGCCACATCTAGCTTAGCTGGCCCTGAGAGGTTGAGTGGCTAAAGCCTTTCCTCTGCCTATATCCCCCAGAATGCTGTGCAGTTCTGGATTAGAGTTCAGTGAAATTATTGAACATTCTTTCAGATCTATTTTCTGTTGATATTAATCATGTGTCGCGTTTTTAATTTATTGTTCAACCCTAAGGCAGACCAACATAAAGTAGTGCAAAATTATGAAGGGAAAGCAAAATTATACATTTCATACATTTTTTTTAATCATCTGAAAAGTCTGTTGTCATTCACTTTTTAAAATAGGAGGGAATTCCCCACTTGCAGCCTTCATATTGGGGGGATTTATGCACCTTGGGGAGGATTATTACTTTATGATCTTGACAGCCAGTCTTCTATTGACCGACTCACACCTTAGATTAATACACAGTTCTGATTTCTTGTCTCTTTCTGCCTTGTCATTTTAGCTGCTCTCTCCTGCCTCTTTAACTGTTTGGTTTTATCTCTTCCCCTTTATAACGCAGGGATTAAAGTTAGGACATATTTGTAAGCATGGAAAACTATTCAGGAAGAAATTGGACTACATGCCAGATTAACTTAATAATAATTGATAATATAATAATTTATTAACAATTTGTAAATTTAGTTCAAGACATTCATTACTGTTCCTTTTATTCTTCTTCCCATCTGATTATCTGTTCTCTTTTGGTTCCATGCTCTCCTTCTGTTCTTGTCCTTCTCAGCTACATCTCTCTCCAAAGTAACAACTTTGTTGAAATAGAGTTCTTAAATAATTAAACTGGTCACATGACATTTGTTTTTGCTGAGCTGGCATCAGAGAAAATCTAAACTATCTACATTGCTATAATTTGTTGCCTCTTTCCAAGTTACATCATTAATCCTATTGGTGCCTCCTTCTTCTCTCTTGCCTCCATCCCCTTTTCTTTTTCCCTCCTCTGTCTCTGCTTCATCTCTTTCCGGAAGAAATGTTTCTACAATAAATTAGACAGTTTTTAGAAGCCCTTTCGTTTCCTCTTCGCACTACAGCTGTTTGTCTTTAGTAGCTTTAACCTTCACATTTCTAGCTAAAACGATTTTCTTTTCACTGATGCTAAATGCGAAACAATATCTGAGCTGCAGCGCAAAGTTGATATTTTGTAGCATCAGTTGGTTAAAGGCACAGCAACGTAAATTTTACAAATGGAGCAGCTCCTTTCACCATTGTTATTTAAGACACACATATATTCTGAGCCAGTTAGCCTGACACTTATCTTTGGGCTGCTTGATAACATTATCGCTACTGAGAATTTGGGTTACCGACGTTGCTAGCATCAGCGCCGCTTCTTTCTAATGGTGTTTTTTTTTGGCAGTGGGCTCCCCTACAACTGATATAAAGTTAAATTTACATTTTAGCCAGTGGTCCATGTTTTGATTAGCTAACACTTAAAAGCATTGAATTTGTCAACTTTTGGTTTGCTAGTAAGATAATGGGACAGCAGAGGGAGTTTGAACCTTAAAGAGAGAAGTAAGGAGTGCTACAAGTGTGTAGCAGATGTTTTCTTCATTTTAGATCATGTCAAGGCTTTTGGACTGGATTTAATTTAGGGGTATCATATTAAAGGATTAAGATTACTATTCTAAAAAAATACTTCAGCCTCACAGATACACCCTGATGTACATATATGAATCAGTGACTGGCTAAAACAAGCTGACCTAGGACTACATATCTGATTAAGCTACTGGCAGAAAGGATGGAAAACCGCAAGCAGACCCAAAAACAATGTTGCTTCAGTTATAATTTCAGGATTCATGTGAAAAGCATATAAATATTAAATGCTGAGCATTGCAACAAACAGAAAGACAGTCTATGTCAAGGAAAAACTCCGTCAATAAGGACTGTGGCTCATCGTTTTGGGTCAAGAAAACAGTAATGTAAAAATCAGATCCAAGTTTCCATCTGTGGTTAATATTCACAGAAACTCACTAAAGTCCAGCAGAACTTACTGGGAAGAGACAACAGGACAGAAAATGTCAACATTCAAAGAGATTCCCATGATCTGCCTCTTGGGTTATTCCACCTGAACTACATTATTACCTACCCCTGCTACCTCTTCTTCTATGCCCGTTATTTCTCCTCAGGAAAAATGGAAGCTGCGGCTCTGCAAGACTAAAAAAAAAAATCCATATATTACAATGATCCATTCTGACAACCCTATTCACCACAACTCCTCCCCCCCCCCCTCCACCAGAGGGGGGCAGAGGAAAGCAGTGGCACTAATATGCAACACCTGTTCCTTTTTGGTTTCCGTCAGTATATCTAACATATGAACAGTGACAGCTGTGGTGCCAGCAGTGATACTGCACAGTTCTTCGCTGAGGCGATGTAAAACATAGATAAGTGGTCTGCTTCTCAGAGCACTTCTTCCCTCACAGGGCCCTCTTTAAGTCAAAAGCGCTGTGTCCAGAGCCAGTTATATTTCACATCTGGTATTCAGGGAGCACCAGGACTCAATCGATTTCTTTAAACCCAAGCCCAGGAACTGGATGGAAAAAGAGCCTATCAGTCTGCCTGCTTTCCATTACGAGTGCCATAAAACCATTGAGTTAGGAGCTGATGTGACGGATGGTCTGTGATAGGATCCATGCTTCTTTCTGCTTAAGTTAGCGTGGTGTCATCTAGGATTAGTCAAGCTACAGTCAGAAAGGTATAGTCTACAAAAGGAACTGAGACCTAAACAAAAACCTGAACTTTCTGGTAAATTCAATTCAGTTCAAAATACTTTATTTATCCCAAAGGGAAATTAAATAAGACAGTAAATATAATTTAAAATAATAATATAATAAATAATACAGGACCATGAAAGACCTATGTGGCAAAAATTGAAAGTTTAGACAAGGAAGCTATTTATTTATTTACAGTAGAGGTGCACCAATAAATCGGCCCTGATTTCCTTATTTTTGGAAGATCGGTGATCGGCCATGAAACTGATCTTATTCACCTCTGCAAAGATCTGAAAATCAGCCACTGTCCCCTTTTGCTCTCCTGTAAGAGAGAGGCCTGACTGACAGACCTGCCCACCAGGTTACGTATAGCCAACTTAGCGACTTTGTCGCTATATTTAGTGACTTTTAAGGCAACGAAATCGGTATCGGCCAAACTGCAAGCAGTGTACTCCTTATTTATAGGCACAAAAATCTGGTTATAACCATTCTGATAAAGAATATCATGGCAGACAGTCTTTAAAAAGCTGTGATAGCAACCTCAGGCAAACACCAGTGACAATAAAAGTCTCTGTAGCTGAAATGTTGCTGTACATGAGTGACATCAGATCTCCTTAAGTCTTACTGGTCCAAAGATCCTGCTCTTTGGTTTGTGCAGAGGCCTGGGACAGAACAGACATTATGGCAGCCAACGGAAGCTGACTGTTTGCTCACTTCTCAGTTACCATAACACCAGAAACGCAGTTGCTTGCAAAAGTGTTAAAAACTCCTTGGTCACATTATTACCTCAAATTGTATTTTAGTTGTACTGACACTTAAACAGAAGAACACAAAGTAGCACATAATTGAAAAGTGGATGGAAAATGATGCATTCTATACTCTGACACCCCTAAATAAAGATCTAGTTCAACCAAAGGACCTCATCACCTAACATTAGAGAACAACCAGCATCATGAAACCCAAAGAACACAGCAGACAGGTCAGGGAGAAAGTTGTGGAGAAGTTTTAAGCAGGGTTAGGTTCTAAAACAATATCCCAAGCATCTAACAGAACACTGTTCAACCCATCATCTGAAAATGGAAAGAGTGGAACAACTGCAAACCTCCAAAGACATTACCATGAGCATTAATCACAGAGGAGCAGCCAAGAGGCCTCTAGTAACTCCGGAGGAGCTGCAGAGATCCACTGATGAGTTGGTAGAATCTGTCACCATGACAACTCGTGCACTTCACAAATCTGACCTCCATGGAAGAGCAGCAAGAAGAAACCCACTTGAACAAAAGCTATAAGAAGTCCTGTTTCTCACTAACCATTTAGTGAGACTTACCAAAACTTACCAATCATGTGGAAGAAGGTGCTCTGGTCCAAAAGTGAGGGAGGGTTTTGGCCGTCCTACAAAATACAATGTGTGGTGTTGCTGAAGCTCCACATCACTTGGAACACACCATCATCACAACAAAGAAGACTGTTGGCAGGATCATGCCATGGGATGATTTCTCAACATTAAAGAACTGCACTTCTCACACTTTTGGAAAACATTATATATCTTCCTTACACTTTACAATTATTTACTACTTGGCATTTGGTTTAATTTCAAGTGTGAAAAGATTTCAAGCATAACTACCTTACTTTAGGACCTTTCAGAACAGTCTAAGGCTACGTTTACACAAGACAGCTGCCAGGAAACTGCCGGTCCTTTCAGATGTTGATTGGGGAAAAGTTCCACGTTGAGACGGCACTGCCAAGACACCTTGAGTCAGCTGTAATTGTCATGCCAGGCCACTATATGGCGCTATGATTTTAGAATGTCGTCGAACGCGAATGCGCCTTTGACCCTTAATTTCTACCTCAAATAATAAACAGTAACCCGTATCCATCTCCCATGAACCAAGTGCTCATGTAACACATTTATTTCTTATCAAAAACTGTGTTAAACTGAAAAGTTCAAGTAGCACAAAACAGCACAATGCTATCCACCATTGTGTTTGTTGTTATCTGCACATTCATGCATAGTATAAACCCCACAGCTGTGCGTTCTGCGCATGTGCGCGTTCACACCTGCGGAGTGTTTCACAACTCTACGAGGGGTGTTGCAGAAAAGTTTCATTCTGAGACCTGGTTTCAAAAAGTGCCAGTGTGAGAGACTTCGGTCACTGCTGTCGTGTAAACGAGCGCCTGGATCACAACAAAAACGTTACGGTTTAACTGAAGAGCTGCTCCATGTAAACAGGGCCTATGGTGCAAAATGAACCAAGGATTTTTGGGAGGACAAAAGCAGAATTACATTAAAATATCATATCCAGTATCTTCCGACTCCATTCCCTAAACTGAGCTTATATGCTGAGATGCTCAGTTTTCATCTCAGCTGTACCAGTACCTCAGCTGAGGACCTTCACTAGGTTCATCTGGATAGGTCTTGCATATTATCAGCTGGTGTTGATAATACCATAACATCACACAGGCCACAAAGGGAGGCTATTTACTCATTTTCTCTGCTTATTCAAGCAGTTAGCAACATGACAAAGGGAGGATTTCCCCCCATTGTTGTTTAATAGACTTTGTCTTATTGGTATTCTTATATTTACTGATCTCCTTTATTCTCTGTCACAAGGAAAAATAAGAAATATGTTGCATATTTTCCTGCCTATTAGAGGTTTTTATGTTCTTGACAAACAGAAGCCAGTCTGCTATTCTCAGGCCAAGACTGAAACTTTGAAATTTGAATTCGGGGTTGCATTTCATCCTTAATGAAAGCAAAAAATATTGTCTCTTATAAATCTAAATCCCAGTCCTTGACAGGCTTGATAGCAAGAGGCTTTGTTCCCTGAGGTCCAGAAACAGCCCCCCAAATCCCCTCAGAAGATCTGTCCAGCCAAGCTGTCAACACCGGACGACACAAATCCATGCTTTGTAGCAGTTTCTCGTCTCCACGAAGACAGACAGATTAGTAATGCTGGTGCCACGGGGGGCCACAGGATCCACCAGTGTCTTCATCCTTTGGATCCACATCAAAGAAAGCGGCACTAAAGTTTGAATTATAGACAGCAAGTGTGAGGTCATGCTCCTTGTGGCACCCAGCTCCCAACACGATTAACCCCTGTGCCATCAAGAGTAGGACAGGATAAATTACAAAACCAACAACAAAGACATCAATAATAGAACAAGAGGTCAGCCATGTTGTCATGCTTTTCGACAGCTCAATCTGCCTACTGGAACTCCAGAGTGTGGAAATGTACGGTAAAAAAAAAAAACAAAACAAAAAAAAAACAAACACAAAGGGTTTAACCCCTGCCAAACTGTTGGTCTGATGCCTACAAGCACTGGAAAATGAACCTACCTTCAACCAGGTTTCTCTGCCTGTCCTACGCTATATAATAATATGGTGATAAATCCGGATATTTACACACATACAGAGACATCGGACTATCAAACAAACAAACAAACAAACAAACAAACAAAAAAAAAAAAAAAAGAGTTAAACAGTATTCTAGCTGCAATACAGCAGCAAAGAGGGTCCTGTAGAGGACAGTGAGGGGAGCAGAGGTCATTGTAGTGTCCCTACCCTGTGTCCTGGATCAGAGCCACCGCAAGAACAGCGATCAGAACATTGTCAGAGACTTCTCACAAATCCTCAATGAACTTCTGAACCGCTGCCTCCAGTCAAACAGCACAACACCAGAAGAACCACCACCTGACATAAAAATAGACCCCAGAAAATGAGTATTCATTATTTCCAAGTTAACATCAAGGTTGTATTTAAAAAGTTGATTCAACTCAACATCAGCTGTTCCGTTAATTAACAACTTTTAGTTTCTAAATGACTTTCTTTGCCATCTCAGCACCTCGTTACTCTAGAAAACATTTAAAGGGATCCACGATTAGATGTAATAATAGAGTTGATTTGAGAAACATTTATTTCAGATGTAAAAACAATACAGTAAAAAACTATAGGGTGTTTAGTTTTTATAAATTTAAATAAAATATTCTCACATGGATGTCACCATATTGTTTACGCTGCAGTGCATTCTGGGTAGATGACGTATGCTAGGTCCTATAGCTCCATCCAGCCAGAATCGTAATTATAGGACAATACGTAACATTCAGCCCTTTCAATTTAAACCAGAGTGCGTTGAAAGAGAAGACACTGGAGAAATGACAAGAATAAATGAAAATGACGAGGAACAAGAGGAGAGATTTGGCTGAAAAGGATGGTGTCTGTGCGACTGCTGCTTAGAAACGTCAGTCCGACAGTATGCTGCATACATCTACAGTTTCTAACTCATGCTGTTCACGGTAAGCATCAGGATCAAAACATTTTCTCAAATATTTTACAATGTTTTAATACAAAGACTTAAAGATGCTCCATTGTCACTTTAAACATCCAATCATTATTTTCCCATATGTTTTGATTTCCTGTTAGCTCCTGCTAACGGTGTTAGCTCTATCTAATATAGTCACCAGTAGATTACAAGCTGATCATGCTTGTTAGTTTCAACGTGTGTGTAACGGCAAATGAAAACTTTGAGGCAGTTTGCCTCAATCCAGACATTTTGTGGGCTGCCCTAGTTCGCCTCCACCACCTTGACTTCTTGTGTTTTGTTTATGGACTCCACTCCACTGTCATGCAATCAGCTTTATTGGCCAAGACTGTGTTAACAAACAAGGAATCTGACTTCTGTTTTCAAGCGTTCAGACATAAAGTATAAATATCAAGCTTTAGGGTCAATAAAATAACGATACAAGAACAATATGTACAGGTATCTGCAGCCATTTTTTCTATAAAAAAGTCAATGAGAGAAGGATCATTGTGACATATTGTGGCTGGCTGGTATCGGAATTAGTAGGTCAGGCTTAAAAGATATCCACCTATTAGTATCAGCTGGGTGTGGGTAAAAATATCGATTCATCAGTGCATTGCAATTAATTTATTTCCAATTCAATATCGATTCGGAAAACCCTGTAAATGGATTAGATCTCCTGGCCACCAGGTTCGCGCCATGCTGAGCAACATTTTTGAGAGCCGTGCTCACTATCCGGGACGTTTGAGATTTCATACTCGAGTGTACCACTTTATCCATTTTCCATACTTTCTGCCAAGAAGGGTAATGGATACTAGCAAGTTTGATGTACTACTTAAGCACCTAGCACCATTTCTTTCCCCCCAGGCACCCACTGCGCACCTGTCAGTTTGGTGCAAAGTAGTCATGGTGCTGCACGTCCGCGACTACCTGGCTCCTCAGAGAAACGCGCTATATCATCTCATCTCCATGTCACATGAACTCCTGTCTTACCTTCTTCTTGAGTTTTTTGGTGGTTGGCAAACAGCTATTTATGTGCATTTCCACCACCTACTGGTGAGGAGTGTGGGTCAGAATGGCAATATTGTTCTAATATGCTTAAAAATTATAATTCAGGAATGATGTGAAGTATCTCAGTTTCCACAAGAAACTGAGAATTATTTACTTTTAATTTCTCACTCAATTAATTTACTTTGAATTTAATTATTCATTTACATACACTTTAAGTTTTCATACAGTACTCCATATTCAGCACTAGTATTATTGCACTACAGTTTCATTTTCAGATATTTAATGTTTATATTAATGTATACCATTTCTGTTTATACGCGCAAGAAAGTAAATATCCTAAAATTATCTACATGGACTCTAATGAATTATTTGTGTACTTCTTATTATGAAATCAATATCGAAGCATTTAAAGCAATATCAAATCGAAATCAAATCAAATTGTGGGGTTCTTAACAATACCCAGCCCTAGTATCAGCCAAGAAAAGCCTGATCTGTGCATGTCTATTTTTTTATTTATTGGTGTTTTCTATGATGTGCTTTGTGACTTTTCACACTAATCTGTAATAGATCTCACAAACGCAGCATACTGTTTTGTTGTAAAAAGTAAACAATGAAAAGACAAATTATTTGATTTGATTCATAATTGTTTAGAGATAAGTCTACCATTTACTACCTTTTTTTCAACTTTTTTTCTTTCCATTTCCATCACAACTCAGGCATCATCTTCCTTCAACTACAAGCCAGGATGAACAACCTGGAAAAAGTGCTGCATATTATCAGAATAGCACATAAATATGTGTTCAGACAAAGCTATTGGAGCTCAGAAGACATATGGGATCAATTTTGTGACAATGAGGACAAATACCAGAGTTGTGAGCTAAAAGGTAACTAAAGAAAACAGCAGGATTTGAACCCCAAACATCAAAAACATGATTAAAAACAAGATTAAAAAAGACAAGCATGCACATACACACTGGATTAGGTGTGCGATCTGAAATGGCAGCAAAAATAGCATCAAGACCAATTTAGAAACAGAGAGATTGCCCTGTAGATAAATAGGGTCATGGGGAAAAGTTGCCCAGATGCAGCCAGAAGCCAGAACAAGATAGCAAGCAGCTGTTACAGACAGCTGTCCTGGCCAGTTGTTTGAGAGGACTGGGAGGCCAGCATGAAGAATTCAAACACATTTTGAGGGGGAGGGAGGAAACGGGAAAAGGTTTCAGAGTGGGACAGACCTGTCTCTCTTCAAGATAACGCTTCCTTTCTAAATCGCAGAGAAGTATTTGCGTTTGAAAAATCACTGCGGAAAGAAATTAGGGTAAACACACTGTAGATGTACTGTTTGGAGACCACACACACATATCAACCGCAGAAATCCTCTCATGCTAAAACAGAAGTCTCTTTATTCACATCATCAGTAAATGATTACCAGCCCTGCAAATGATGCTTATGTGTTGATGGACATGTTTGGTTTATTATCAATAAATCCCACAAGGAAGCGCTGCAGGCAATACCCTGAGAAGAGGGAATAACAGGTGTAAGAGCGGCCTCTAGTGGCTTCTTCTGACACACACAAGAATGAGGCGGAGGAAAAACATACCTTCTGGCTATTGTTTGCACATCTCATCAACTTTTAAAATCATTCCCAAACACGTACACGTGAAGCATTCTCCCAGTAATAAGGGGCTTATGGTCTGCATCCATTACATGTTCAGACTGTGGTGTAGCTGTAAATTTAACAATCAAGGTGTGTTTTGTTTACTTACTGGAAATTCTTGGAAGGACCTGGGGTTTTATGTCCTGTGGCAATAGGATGATCTCACCTGGCAGCTTCTGAGGAACCCTGAAAAGAGAAAAGCATTGGGGGTAAAAATCATAAAAACAAGAGTTAACATAGAGAAATATAGCAAAACTCAAAAGATTGGTTAATATATTTATGAATTGTTAGTTAGAGATGCATCAATTAGTCATCTAGAGAACACATTTAGATTTTTTTTTTTAATTGCAGGTCAGATTCTGAAAAACTGGAATGCTTTTCTTCTTTTCATTGAAAGACCGCCAACAGTTTAGGTCTATAAATACCCAGCAGCACCTACTTTGATTCGTTTTCTCAGAGTATAATGGAAATCAGACCAAATTCAGGGATATAAGCTTTAATGCATGAAAAATATTATTTTGCTACCTTTATAAAAGAACCTACACCACATTTATGTCATCTTATGTTCTTCTGGAAATTGGAATTAGCAGATCAGACCACAAAGAAACCAGAATGTTGGAATTGACCCAGAAAACCTTATTTGTACATCCCTTCTCACAGGGTCAAGAGGCCAGGGGCAGCTAAACTTGGAAATGTCTCCAGATTCTTATAATAACTGAGCCAGTTAGAATAACCCACCAAAAAATATTAAGGCATATAAACGCTTAACTACATTACTTTGTTTTTCGCTTCCACGTTTTCTGAATTGTGGCTGGCTTGAGAGCTTCTACTACCATTCTGATGATGATAGGGAGCAATAGGATGAGGATAAGTTCACCAAAAACTTATAACAAAAACTAAATGATTAACAAAAAATATCCTGCTGAAATTTAGAATGTGAAATTTAGAATGTGAACATGAACTGATTTTAATTAAGATGAAGAGTTCTGATAAATCCAGGTAATATGCTTAGTTTTTCAGGAAATAACTTCTGCTGCCACAGGTAAGTGTTCAAACACACACAATGAGCCTCATACAGTACTGTTTATATGTGGCTTTAGCCTTGTTACAGTGAACATTTAATTCGCACCGTCAACTGGTATCATTCTTGAAGTTAAAAGTTAACTCAGTGCCTGATAAAAAAAAATATATATATACATAACTGGGCTTTAGACTCAGAAAGTTGGCTCTTTTAAGCCTAGAGCATTATTTTCTATCTAACTCATGCCAGTTATGACGTCGTCACAGTAGCTTCGGCCTAATGTCAAATCACAGCTGACCCGGTCGATGTTTCCACTGAAGTTCAAAGGAAAGTGGAACACCCAGCACCCAGAAACATTCCTATCACCCGGCTCTGAATATTAGCGCCATGTCAGCTTTAATAACAGAATGGAGCTTGAGTTTATCCCCACCTCGCTAGCTAAGGTTATGTTAGCTGAGTGACGCTGCTAGCCAGCTAACCGCTGACCAAACAGCTGGCTGCTGGCTGAACAACAGCGGCTCCTTTCACCGCCGAGCAACATACTCACACGGGCTGCCACAGGCTCTGAGAGCCGTACACAGGGACGGTGCCAGAACTGAGATTGAGAAAGTATTCCCAGTCGTCCAGTTGGAGTTTTTACCGAATGCTTAAATTCAAGCATCAAACCATCTTGGGTGGGCAGCTGCGCACTGAGGTCTAGGCTGCACTGGAAGCAGCACAGGGAGGTTTCTTGAGCGCTGTAGGGAACTGGGAAGGGCTCTAGAAAGGGGGCACTTTACCTTCTTACTTCCTAGAGATCAAGTGATTTAATGGGACATATTGTTTAGTATTATTTCATTTTTGGGGATATAATAAATATTGATTAAAAACTGTAAATGGGGCCACTGGGTGGGTCTGTTGGTAGCGCACGCGCATCATGTACAGTGGCTATAGCCCTCGACGGGGTTGTCCTGTCCTTGGATAGATTCCCGGTCTCAGGCCATTTGCTGTCTTCTCCCTCTCGCTACCCTATTAACTGTTCGATAAAGACCACAAGAGCCCACCCCCCAAAATTTTTTTTTTTTAAACTGTAAATGGATGGAAGTTATTAAAAATAACAAATTAAGTTTAACTGTCTGCTGTGTAACTAGTTGTCTCCAGATTTTAGAGAGCGTAGTTTTAAATACTTTTACTTCAAGAGGCAGTGATGTCAGTAACGTGTTACTCTAATCTGACCACTTTTTTCAGTAACGAGTAATCTAACGCGTTACTATTTCAAATCCAGTAATCAGATTAAAGTTGGTTATCCAAATCACTGCGCGTTGCTATTTTTGTTATTTTCTCGAGTAATTCAATTTTATTTCCTCTATGTGTCTCGGGGAGTGACGTCTGGTCTATGCGACAATTCAGTCACGTTATCAGCAAAGACATAATAGAGAGCAGACCCCGTGCTCGGGCGCAGGAAATGCGGCCGCCATCTTGGAGCGGTCGTCCTGCCTACTTGGCTAAACCAGCTATTATTAGCTATAATATTTGGTGTAGTACTGGTGTTCAGCCGGCTACGACGGCTTACCGAGATTTTGTATATATTAATTTGATTCCAATTTATTGTAGATTATAAATGTATTAATTTATTCTCAGTCACAGGGTGAGATACTTAGCACTCCATATGTTTCTGTGTACAAGTAGCTATATACTGTAAAGTTCATAGTTATGATGCCTTTTCATTGTAGCCGAAAAAGTGCAGGACTACAGTAACCTCGAGAGGAGCTGAAGCTAGCCTGTCTGTGGCCTCTCAGGACCTCACACCCAAAACCTCAACCTAATGATGTTAATATTTATATTTTAGACATCATATCATAATGGTTATGGCCATATTAAAGTATCAGTTGTTTGCTGCTCCTCATAATAAACACAGTCATAAATAAAACCATACACACAACTGAAGACAGTGTGTGTGTGTGCTGTATGAAAAAAATGTGAGCTATAGTGGTGTATATGAAGTTCATCCCACTGTATCTAAGGAAGTATCTAAGTGTCCTACAAGTTGACTGATCCCATTCCTCAAAACATGATGCAAAATAATTATCTATCTGCCCTGGTAGCTGTTTACCATTTTCATTTTCTGTGAGTGTGCACCCCTGTGATAGGCACTCAAGACTCTGCAATTACTGTAAATTCACTTTACTGCTTTGAAGCAGCATCAATATGCTTTCATTATGGTGCTTTCTTGGGGAGTCTTGTTTTGCCATGCTCAGAGTTATAAAACTTCATTCTTTTGCAGGTACTTGTCTGTC